>VSMD01139384.1:0-34510 GCA_008750895.1 Mirza zaza | reverse complement strand
AACATAGAATTTGGCCGGGCGCGGTGGCTCACGCCTGTAATCCTAGCTCTTTGGGAGGCCGAGGTGGGCGGATCGTTTGAGCTCAGGAGTTCAAGACCAGCCTGAGCAAGAGCGAGACCCCATCTCTACTATAAACAGAAAGAAATTAATTGGCCAACTAATATATATAGAAAAAATTAGCCGGGCATGGTGGCACATGCCTGTAGTCCCAGCTACTTGGGAGGCTGAGGCAGGAGGATTGCTTGAGCCCAGGAGTTTGAGGTTGCTGTGAGCTAGGCTGACGCCACGGCACTCACTCTAGCCTGGACAACAAAGTGAAACTCTGTCTCAAAAAAAAAAAAAAAAAAAAAAAGAACATAGAATTTAACATTGTTGTCTCAAGTGTATTTAGTTTTCCTCTAATTGTGATAAGTGAAAGAATATTTTTTCAGAATTTGAAAAATAATTTCAGATCCTAAACATTTTTCGTAACTTATTAAATTAATCTACTTTTAAAATGTTTTGTTTTTGTAGATGAAAAGTGGAGTATCTATGATGGGACTTCAGTTTTGTGGGTGGCCCACTGGTGTGCTTACTTCCAATATTCCATTTACATCACCTTTACCTAGTCTGGGATCAGGGTTGGGATTATCAGAAGGAAATGGTAATTCCTTCTTGACTTCGAATGTTGCCTCAAGTAAAAGTGAATCTCCAATACCACAGAGTGAAAAGGTCTCTTCAACTCAACCTGCAGCTGTTGAAGTAGCAAAACCAGCAGATTTTCCTAGCCCAAAACCTATTCCAGAAGGTAGGTATATTGAGGTGGTTTTAGCCATTTACTTTATTTCATTATCATAGATTCCTATATTATAACTGAATCTTTGATGGCTTTTTTATGTAGTTAATAAATCTTTTGATTTGCATTAGGCCCTTTCGTATTCAAAATATTTGTAAAAGATCTACATATTTATCTTTGTTTAGAAATGCAGTTTGGTTGGTGGAGAATTATTGACCCAGAGGACCTAAAAGCTTTGCTCAAAGTGCTACATCTCAGAGGAATAAGGGAAAAGGCGTTACAAAAACAAATTCAGAAACACTTGGATTATATTACTCAAGCCTGCATTAAGAATAAGGATGGTAGGTACCTAAAAAGAGATTTCTGCTCTCTTGTTTAGTTATGAGAATTAATTCTCCTATTCTAAAACATATTTTAGTATAATCAGCCCTTTGTATTCATGCGTTCTGCATCCATGGATTCAACCAACCATGGATCGAGCATACTTTTAAAAAAAAGAAAGGATGGTTGCATTTGTATTAAACATGTACAGACTTTTTTCTTGCCATTTCCTAAACAATACAGTGTAACAACTATTCACATAGCATTAGAAATTGTATTAGGTATTATAAGAAATCTAGAGATGATTTAAAGTACATAGATGGATATATATGAATACTACACCATTTTATATAAGGGACTTGAGCATCCATGGATTTGGGTATCCATGGGGTTCCTGGAACCAATCCTCCATGGATACTGAGGGATGACCATATGCCTTCTTAATTTATTGCTATTGTTTTCTAATTTGTTCAACAAACAGTAACTATTTACATTTCTTAAATTGGTGTTATATTTTTATAATTTTTTTATTCCTGCAGACATATTGTTTTGTATTTCTTAGAGTGTTTCTATTTTTAAGAGTAAGCTACCTAAGCATGCACAAGTACATTTGTGTATATTAAGTTAGATGTGCATGCTACTCCTGGAATTGTATTTACTTTCTGGAAGAAATCACTGAAGGGAAAAACTTAATTGTAAATTTTAAAAATTTCTTTTCAAATGTAGTTGCTATTATTGAATTAAATGAAAATGAAGAAAACCAAGTAACTCGAGATATTGTGGAGAACTGGTCAGTAGAAGAACAAGCAATGGAAATGGATTTGAGTATCCTTCAACAGGTAGAAGATCTAGAAAGGAGAGTGGCATCAGCAAGTTTGCAAGTGAAGGTAAAGTCAACTTGGAATAAAATCTGTTTTTAGGATAATGGAAGGTAACTAATATTTATTACATGCCTAACATTAACCAGTTACTGTGGTAAATGTTTTTACTTCATCTCATTGAATTCTCAAAACAATCCTGGATTAATTTCCTCCATCTGACAGGTAAGGAACCAGGCTCAGAGTAAGTAACCTGCCAATGGTCATATAGTTTAAATGTCTAAAATTGGATTCAAACCAAGTCAGTCCAACTCCAGAACCTATGTTATTTTTATTCAATCTTGCTGCCTCTTTAATGGTATTGAGAAATATCATATCCGGTGTATAGTTCTTTAATGCAACTGGAATTGCCCTGTTTTCTTCATGGTAAATATAATGTTCCAGTACAAATCTTAACAAACTCCTATTTCAGTGTCTCATATTAGGCCAGGAACTCCCTTGTATTTAAGCCATGTTATATGTCAGACTTTTACTGTACATAGTTTAAATTTAGAGAACAATGTAGATATATCCAAATATATGTTATACAGTATTATACACATATCTATGTAAAGATATCTACTGAGCATTACTGTTTCACAGACCGATTAGAACTGGTTTCTAATGGACAGGCAAAAGGAAAGCTTTAGTGTAGAATTTTTGGTTTTGTAAAGAGGAATATAAGGTCTTCTCGATAGACAGTAAGGTGGTATCTCTGAGAATGAATGGATGTATGATGAATAGTGTGAAAGGGAGAGATACCTGCAAAAAGGTGTAGAAAATTTAGTCTCAATGTAATTTGATTTGATATATCATGTTTTATTCAGAATGAGAAATTTATGGAATAATACTATCATTTCCATAATTAAAATTTCGCTTCATTATTACTTTAACATAGGCATTTTGGATACTTTTGAGGATCTCCAAAAAAATGTAGTTTTCCAGAGCTAATAAAATATCCCTTTCTTGCCACAAACATAATTACCAACCTTGGGAAGCAAAAATTTATCATTTGCTGAAACTATTTTGCTCCAAACTCTGTCTCCTCCTCTTGGTACTATAATACAATATAAAAATGCCTCATTTATCTGGCATCTTCAACAAATGAACTCTTCTACACTAGTTAATTTTCTGGAGAAATAAAAATTATTCCATTTAGTGCCATAAATTTTAACATGTTTGTTGGATCTCTTATGTTATGCATTTTACTGCCTTCTTAAATTGAGAATAATGAGTGTAATTAAATTATCTTGGTGACACAAGATCAGAATGAACACCAATTATTAGACAATGATTCCCTCAGGAAATGTGAAGAGGTTTTGCCCCTACCGTAAATGATCTTAGTGTGTTTTGCTTTTTAAACTATTACATCTGCTTTCTGTAGTGTGTCTTTGTCCTCTCTCGTGGTCAGTTGTTACTACTTGCTAGTTTAAACTTGGTTGGTTCCACGAACCTTATTTTCCTCAAACTTTCTCCCATCTAATTTGCCAATTCTCATTGACTGTTGATTGGGAAAGCATATCATTAAGATTTTTAAAATTATATATAAAGTCAAAGTGTGTACCCAAAACATTTTCCTGGTGACATACTCAGATTTGGGTGCGTTGACCTTTTTACAGTGCTGGCTGCTTAAATGATCTTGACTGTGTTCTCAGTAGCTAAAATAAGTGGAATTTGCTTTTGTAAGTGGGCTGTTTTAACATCCTGGTAATAAGGTATTACCGAATTATTCTGAATTATTCTAAGATTTGAATTGTAATTATATTAGTCTGAAAAGTCTAAGAACACAAGTGATGAAAATAGTCTCAAAACATTATTTTAACATCTCTAAAAGACTTAACAGTTTTTTTTTCTTTCTTAAAAAGAAAATAAGAGTTATATGTTTAGCCTGGGGAACTAGCCATTGTTAAGGCACATTAAGCAGGTGGCCTAGGTCTACTTAGATGTATTCATTGCTGTTTTTAATATTGCTAATACTTTGAAAGTTCTTTTTTTATATTGTAGGAAAATCTGTGAGTCTCTAGTCATAGTTCTGTTATTGAGAGCATACAAAAAGTCTGATTATTTTTCTAGCTCCTCTAAAGACAACTCCTATGTTTCTTCTTAAATTTTCTCTTTTACAAGTTAATTAATTCCTTCAATTATTAGTCCTGTGAAACGGTTTCCAGGTCTATGATTTTCTTCTTTTTCTTTTCATGATTTTCTTCTGAATAAGCACCAGTATCAGTGTCATTTATAAAATGTTATATCCATAACTGTACATAGAAATGTTTAACTGTGTGGGGGGGACTTTTACTTTCCTTAATCCAGCACTCTACTTCTATTAATGCTATTTGAATTTGTACTGGCTTTTTAGCATCCATATCATACTATTGTTTTATTGAGTATACAGTATAACTGAAATCCCTGGGCCTCATTTAAAGTACTTTTAAGTGAGTTCTATTACATGTGGTGTTTCTGTGATTAGTTTGTTTAACCTTCAAAGTTAAAATTTGCATTTATCATTGTTATTTTTTTTTTATCAATTTGACTTGGTCACAGTTTTCAGCATATGCAACTATTTTTAGCTTAATTCTGTCATCCAGAATATTAAAATTCCTTCCTAGTTTTAAGTCACTTGCAGATTTATAGCAAGCAGCCAAGTTATTCATAAGCATATTCCCAGGACAGGCCAAATATAGTGTTTGGACATTGACTCTAAGGACCTTTTCTTAGGTGACAGAGCTGTGTTATTTGCCTTTTTCTGGATACAGTTTTCAACCATCTAGATTTCTCTAACCCTAGTCCTCTTGTTTTTTGATCTTGTCAGTTACCTTACAAAAATCAATGTTTATAGGGTTCCCTTTATTTAGCTATTTTGTATCCCTTTCAAAATACAGGAATGAGGTTTATTTGACATGACTTCTACCTATACACTTAAGTGTACTATGCATAATTTCATCCTTCCTTTCTAAATATAAATATGCTACTGAGTTAAAGGGAAGACTTGATCCTAGTATGTAAGATAAAATAATTATATCTAAAGAGATTTAATAAAAAGTTTTTTCTATTTTTCATTTACTATGCATTCACTAAGTACCTATTCAATATCAGAAAGCAAACACCACAAAATTGGATAAAATATGGTTCCTATCCTTAGAAAGCATGTTATATAATAGGTAAGATTTGTATACATACATGCAGAATCTAGTAACTGATCATAGAGAAGTACAGAGTAATGCATGAATCGAGAAAACAAGTACTGACTTCTGGTGGAAATATGGAAGAGATCAGGGAAGATCATGTAGAAGTTGAGGTGGAACTGAAGAGAAGTAAGGTTGTGACAGAGACCAGGGAATACCATACTAGGAAGTGGGAACAGCATGAGCAGAGCACCAGGATTGGAAGCTTATCACATGTTTGTAAAGTCCAAATTATAGAATTTGCTGCATAGAATATGTGAATGGAAACATGAGAAGAGATAGACTGAGAGATAGACTGAGGTACTTGAATGCTACAGTAAAGATTTGAGACTTTGTTAAACAATGGGAATCTTTAAAGGATTTTGAGCTAAAGGATCAACATAAGCAAACTAAGTTATAAGATTATTCATTTATACAATCAATATATATGTACTGAGTACCCGTTATTTGCCTTCCTGGTACTGGAGATAAATGAGGAAAAGCAGACATCGTCCCTGTTCTCATAGGATTTAGAAGTAGAAAGATATAAATCAAATGATCACACTGGTGTAACATTGCGACCATGACAAGGCTATGGAACATGGTCCAATGAGAGTCTGTGATACAGAGACTTACCTCCTAAAGGGGATCAAGGAAGGATTCACTTTAGAGGATCCTAAATTTAAGATGACTTTTAGCATAAGAGCTGCAGGATGAGTGAAGTTAACTAGGTGAAGTGGAGCAGAGAAAAGCTATACAGACAAAGGTAACAGCTTATGCAAAGCCCTTGCAGTCAAAGGAAAAATGGTGAGTACAAGCACCTGTACTGAAGAATACTAGAAAGAATGAAAACAGAAAGGAAGAGCAAAGTTTAGAGGTACCAAGACATTTCCATATAAGTGATCTCATGAAATTAATAAGCATTTTAGTCTAAAATCCTCCAAAATACTTTGCTTATTAAAAGTTGCTAAATTTTCTTTTTCCAACTTCTCTTTTCATTTTTTTTTTGTTCTTATTTCTACCTAGCATTAGGAAAAACAAGGTAAAAACTTTTAGTAAGGGCAACTCACCCATCTGGCATTTTAAGAGGAAACCATAATAACACTATTCTCTTGATATATAGGGTTGGATGTGTCCAGATCCTGCATCAGAAAGGGAGGACTTGGTATATTTTGAACATAAGTCATTTACTAAATTGTGCAAGGAACATGATGGAGAATTTACTGGCGAAGAAGAAAGCAGTGCACATGCACTAGAACGGAAGAGTGACAACCCCCTAGATATAGCTGTAACCAGGCTGGCTGATTTGGAGCGGAACATTGAAAGAAGGTATCTGAAGAGCCCCTTAAGTACCACCATTCAGATCAAACTGGATAATGTGGGCACAGTTACTGTCCCTGCTCCTGCACCATCCATTAGTGGTGATGGTGACGGGTAGGTTATTGAGATTAACTTGAAAAATTATTGTGCTTCTTTGCTAATTGGAGCCTATTTTCTATTGCCTGTTATCTATGTATCTTCTTGTATGTCTGTGATCCATATGGATCATGCTATTTGCATGGTGCTTTGTAAAAACATTTTTTTTTTTGTTATGTGCGTTGGTAATCCTGCAAAGTGATCTTACATTTACTTGGTTGTGACTAAGCTTTGAGGCACGTAGCCACAGTCTGTGCACTACATCAAATTTAGTTGCTTAAACCTTATATTTATTGGCTGTTACATGTTTTTGTCATTGCTTGGCTTTCAGTGTGATGATTGTTTCACATTCAGTAACCATAAATGTGGACATGACCTACTTAATTTTTCTATATTTCAATGCAGAATTGAAGAGGATATTGCTCCAGGGCTCAGGGTATGGAGAAGGGCATTATCAGAAGCTCGCAGTGCTGCACAGGTAGCTCTGTGCATTCAGCAGTTACAGAAATCAATAGCATGGGAAAAATCAATTATGAAAGTTGTAAGTGTTTTTATTTAAGAAATACTATAACTAATTTATTTTGTCCTGTTTTCCAACCTCCAGATCTTTCTTAAGTGTATATTACCTATTGTTACAATAACGTATGCTGTACTTGAGAGTTTGTCTAATTCTTATATACTGTATAGTTTGATACTTTCTTCCTTATTTTGAGCTTTTTGAAGGAACCTACCAAATGTGTTATCTTTTATTTTTTAAAATCTTGCCTCTGCCTCTAACTGAAGTTATTTCCTATATTATGTCAGCATAATAGTTGTTAATCTAAATATTTTGAAGGTTCCTTCACTCTTGTAAACATTCCCATTTCTAACATTACCTACTATTACTGCACTCCTAAAATGTCTTTATCAGTTTTCATCTTTTTAATGCTAAGAACTACTTAGATAAGTAAATACAAAATAAGCAGAGAGCTCTTACCTTATGCACTTATTATGTGTTTGGCATCAAATGTGGTTGACATAGACTGGATCTTTTAGTCTTTCCTCTACTAATTAAAACTCGTTTTTCACCTTCTTTGTACAAGCCTGTAGTGAGTTATTATCCTGTAGTGAGTCTCTGCTTTGTGCCAGATAGCAAAATGCTGTGTGCTCAAAATAAGAGCTATAGTTCATATAGTTCCAGAGATACTTATTTTATTTATTTATTTTTTTTGAGACAGTCTTACTTTTTTTGCCCGGGCTAGAATGCCGTGGCATCAACCTCGCTCACAGCAACCTCAAACTCCTGGGCTCAAACAGTCCTTCTGCCTCAGCCTCCAGAGTAGCTGGGACTATAGGCATGTGCCACCATGCCTGGCTAATTTTTTTCTATATATTTGTAGTTAGCCAATTAATTTCTTTGTATTTTTAGTAGAGATGGGGTCTCGCTCTTGCTTAGGCTGGTTTCAAACTCCTGACCTTGTGCGATCCTCCCGCCTCCGCCTCCCAGAGTGCTAAGATTATAGGCGTGAGCCACCGGGCCTGGCCCAGAGATACTTATTTTAAATGACAAGTGTCCTTATAGCCTCTTTTATATATCATCTATAGAAGTATCTATTATAGGTAGACTTTTATGAATAACTTTAACATTTACTTATGAATTACAGACAATGCATTAAAATTTAAACATTTGAGATTTGTTTCATGAATGGCTAAGGGTGAAATTCCTTTACTTAAAATAGTTGTTTCCCTAAAGAAAAGAAGTGAACTTTAAATAATTTAGCAGTCTTTCCTTCATCTTTACCTCTATGCTTAGACTACCCAAGGCCTTATTAATTCTATACAAATAAATTTGGTTTCTTCTGTGGTTTTTCACTTCTTACTAAAACACTATGGAATAATGAATATGCAGTTTTTGTAATATGCTCAAAATTGAGGTCTTTCTCAATTCAGATTAGAATTTACTATAAGTTTTAAAGCATTATTCAGTTCATATGATAGCATTTTTACCAGATACAAATATTTTTTTTGTAAAAATTATTATTAAAAGCAGTTTTAAACTCAGCTTAGTAACTATATTTAAAATCTAGCCTATGATGATCAAAAAGATTGATTCCTATATCAAAAGGAAATTTGTAGTTATTTTTTCTTATTTATACCAAAACAATCATCATGATGAGGTCAGTTTTGTTTATAAACTTATACACAGAAATCCAAAACTTGTATCAAAACCTGCTTTTATATTAGTAGTTTTACACCCTGCAATTTAAATTCATTTTTTGCAAATTCATTAACCTTTCCCATGTTATTAATATACATTTGTCATCATTTAACTCCATCTCTCACAATCTTCATTTCCTTTTTTAAATGTCTAAATAATACATTATTTGCTATGAAACTCCTTGAAAACAAGGCAGAGTTTCATCTTCAAAGGTTAAGAAGCACTTTGTAACCTTTAATTAGAACATAATGATGCCTGTAATACTCCTCGTAAGTCCTATCTGAATGTTAAAGTGTTCAATATCTTTAGAAATACTCTCTTGGCCAAAGACTGAGTTTACCAGGAAGGAAGGAGCTGTCATAATTTGCCTCCAGATAGTTCTCAGCCCACAGTATACTTCATTATTGTTGTTAATGTTAAATAGTAGGCAACATCCACTGGTTTTTTACTCTTAGTAGTAAATGACTTAAAAGCAAATATTAATTCATTTGCTCTAACATATTGTGAGCTATTGCTGTGATTTTTCAAAAGTATTGAGTTTGATATCTGTCACCCTTTCTTTAAAAGTCTTTGAAAGTATTCAAAAGTCATTTTATTTTTAAATCATCAATGTGAGTTGTAAGACTTTGTAGTATTTTTATCTATCTATTGTAGAAAACTGAGAATTTACTTATGTTCATGAATCTGATTTTTAAATTTTGTTGTTATAGGGATTTAAATATAGCCTTCCAAATGTTATTTCTCAATGAATGTTTTTACAGTAGAAGTTTTAAAGGTATAACTCAAATTTGGAGAAATAAAACCATCTTAAGGTATTTAATGATGTGGTATTAAGAAAGGTCATAAGATAGATACTTATTGTTGGAATGTTAAACTCTGCTGCTTTTGTTCTTGGTATACATGCCAATTTTAGTATTCCATATATAATATGTGTATTTGATAGATATTTGTTAACTTGAATAGTGTGATAGTATCGGCCATTTTGATAAGATTCTAAAACTATTATTGGTATACGTATTAAGTTATTTAAGACTATTTTAGACTTTACCAGACAGAAATAAAATGTTGTACTGAAAGTTAAACAAAGTGAATTTGAATAGTTAAGCTATTTTGTTTTTAAGAGTATATAAATACCTAACTTTAATATAAATGATTTCCATTTTAAATGTTTTCACTTTTTAAATAATGACTTTTCTACTATAGAACATTTTGGGACATTTTCTACTATAATTAGAATATAAACTAGATGTCAAAAAATAATGTTAGTGCTTACTATTTTTTTAAAACCATCTCAAAATTTTTTACTTGTCTAACTTTTCTTATTTCCTTTGTAAAATTTGTTATCAGGATATGAATGCATAGAAAAAAATCTCTTTACAAATTTAAAGTTTTTGATAATGTTAGAAATTTTTTAATAGAAAAGAAATAATTTTTAGGTCTAGAAAATAAATCATGACCTGTTAAATTCCTTAATTTATTGTATCTATTTTTTTACTTAGAAATCATTGTGTAGGATCCATTTTCTGCACTTGTGACACATTTGATTTGGGTTGATTTTCACAGTTTTGTGGTTTGGACACTTTTGGACATTTTTCAATCAATGGCAAAACATAGATGGATAATTTATTCAAAATCTCAGCATATCTTTTTATTATTATATCTACTATGATACTAATACAAGTTTCCTAATTTTGATCTTAAAAGTTACTCTCTTATTTCTTTCTCAGGATATCATGAGGATTCTAAGATAAGCAAAAGATGAAGCACATTAAAAAAAATAAAACACCATGTTTTAAAGCTATTCATTGCTTTATGTGCTCTAACGTCATGTTAATTATTTCATATGTTAATGTGTACATGCTTCTGAAGTGTGTGCAGGCATTCAACCTCTAGCTTTGTTCTTTGCAGTGTACCTGAAATGTGCATTTATCCCAAAAGAACTGCTCACCCGTCATGTGGTCCATATCTGTGTAACGAGAGATACATAGATGTGTATGGCTACTGTATATTTGTTAGCAAGCGGAATGTTCATTACTAATATAAATTAGGAATTACGGTGTGTTCAACATCCCAGTAACTATTATTCATAGCAGAGGGTTAATTTTAAATGATTTTTCATGTATTATAGTACTGCCAGATCTGTCGAAAGGGAGACAATGAAGAACTGCTGCTCCTTTGTGATGGCTGTGACAAAGGCTGTCATACATACTGCCATAGACCCAAGATTACAACTATACCAGATGGAGACTGGTTTTGTCCAGCTTGCATTGCTAAGGTAAAACTGATCTAAAACTAAATTTTTTAATTACTAGAACAAATGTAAACTTGTATGTAGGGTTTTTTTGAGATATAATTCACAAACTATAAAATTCACCTTTTTAACAATTCATTAGTTTTTTAACTTGTTCCCATAGTTGTGCAACCATCATCATTATCTAATTCTAGAACAATTTCATGACCTAAGAAGGAACCATTAGGAGTCACTCACCATCTCCCTTTCCCCTCCCCCCAGCCTTTTCAACCACTAACCCATTTTCTGCTCTATTGATTTATCTGTTCTGGTCATTACATACAAATTGAATCATAAATATGTGGCCTTTTGTGCCTGGCTTCTTTCATTTAACACAATATTTTCAAGGTTCATCCATGTTCTAACATATTTCAGTATTTATTTTTTACAGTCAAATAATATTCCATTGTATGAATATACCCATTTTGTTTATCTGTTCATCAGTTGATGGATATATGGGTTGTTTCCGCTTTCTAGCTATTATAAATAATGCTGCTGTGAACATTCATGCACAAGTTTTTGTATATTTTCAGTTTGGGTATATACCTAGGAGTAGAATCGTTAGGTCAGATGGTAATAAGTCATTTTCTAGTCACATTTAAAATAGAAATCTGTGAACTGTCATACCAATTAAGAGAGAAGCAATATGATAAAATAGAAAGAAATGGGTTTTGGAGTTGCAAGGCAAGGAGTAAGAAGTATAAAAGAATCAGCATGTATTGAAGACCACACTCTTTCCTAGGTGTCCCCTACCCCAATCATTCTCTCCCACATTTAGTCTCTTGATTTAATCACTACCAGTAACTACTGCCTCTCCATAAACTCAATTCAGACATCCATCTGCCCACTGCCTCCTTTCTTTCCAGTTCACTCCTTCTAACGATTCAACTCCAACAATCCTTTGATCTCACCAGGACCTTCAGTTCTTTTATCTTCAGATTTTTCATTGTCACTCTCCCCCTTCTTGTCCTTTCTTTCCTCCTAATCTGTCTTATAATGTGTTAATCTCTCATTATCATAATCATTGCATCCACCTTTAGTTCCTTTGCCTCTCTTTCACTTGGTAAAACCATCTTTCTGATTAATCCAACTCTTTGTTTTTCTGGCACCTGTACTTTTTTTTTTTGAGACAGAGTCTCACTGTGTTGCCTGGGCTAGAGTGCCATGGCGTCAGCCTAGCTCACAGCAACCTCAACTCCTGGGCTTAAGCGATCCTACTGCCTCAGCCTCCCAAGTAGCTGGGACTACAGGCATGCACCACCATGCCCAGCTAATTTTTTCTATATATATTAGTTGGCCAATTAATTTCTTTCTATTTATAGTAGAGACGGGGTCTTGCTCAGGCTGGTCTCGAACTCATGACCTTGAGCTATTTGCCGGCCTCAGCCTCCCGGAGTGCTAGGATTACAGGCGTGAGCCACCACGCCCAGCCCACGCCTGTACCTTTATATATGAATGTGGCTATGGAAAATACACAGTCCTTTAAATTCATTATGAGTGCCTTTAATGATGTCTAATGATTTATCTCCGGCTCTGTCTCTTCCTTCCTCATTCTCAGCTAATGACCTTACTTTCATTCCACTGAGAAAATGGAAGCCATCAGAAGAAAATATCACAAGATCTTGCCACCACATCTGCTGTCCTTCTGCATCTGAATTCACAAACATTATCTTTTCTACTGTTGCCATGAACTGCTAGTGCTCCTGACTAAGCCAGTTCCCCTCTTATGCCTCAGCTCCCATCTCCTCTTATCTCTTTGGGAACATTATTCCAGGAGTTCTCTTTTCTCCTGCATCATCCATTTCCCCTTCTTCTCTGGGTTCCTCTCATCTGCCTACTGACATGGTACTATTTCTCCTCTCTTAAGAAAACTAAACAAAAACTCTCTCTGGCTTCACTTCTCTCTTCATCAACTTTTTGCTCATTTCTCTCCTTCCATTTACAGAAAAACTCTTAGAAAGTTTTTTGTTCTGGTTCTCTCTAATTTGTTTCCTCCAGTTCATTCTTAAACTCACCTAATTAGGTTTTCACTTCCACAGTTTCTTGAAAATTACTCGTATTATAGCCACAAGTGACTTTCACATTTTTCAATCCAGTGATCAGTCCTTACTTCATCTGACCTGTCAGTTACGTCTGATAGAGTTGAACACTCCCTCCTCCTCAAAACGCTGATTTTCACTTAACATTTTTCTTTTTCTTTTTTTGAGACAGAGTCTAGCTCTGTCACCCAGCTAGAGTACTAGAGTGCAGTGGCATCATGATGGCTCGCTCGCTGCAACCTCCAACTCCTAGGCTCAAGCAGTCCTCCTGCCTCAGCCTCTCAAGCAGCTGGGACTACAGACGCGTGCCACCATGCCTGGCTAATTTTTGTATTTTTTATAGGGATGGGGTATTACTCTTGCTTAGACTGGTCTTGAATTCCTGACCTCAAGTGATCCTTCCACTTTGGCCTCCCAGAGTGTCAGGATTACAGGTGTGAGCCACCATGCCTGGCCTCACTTAACTTTTAGGATACTATTTGCACCTGATTTTCTTCCTGCCTTTGCCCTTTCTCAGTCTCTTTTGCTGATTTTTACTTACTCCCTGATCTGTTTACATTGTAGTGCTTTCTTAGCTTCAGGGTTGTCATCTGTAAATAGGATACTATCTGCTTTGTGAGAATTTGTGAGGATCAAATAAGGTCATGAATGTGAAAATTTTTATCACTTTAGAGTTCTGTGAAATGTTGAATACTTTATTATATTTTAGACTATATTGTATATGGTCTTATATGGTATCATATTCATTAATATTACTTTTTGATTTCTTATTACTTGATCATTTTATTGTAAGTAGTTAAATAGAGTTCAACAGTAATCTTCATTGCTTGTACTTAAATTATCCTTTAAGTTCATGCCTGTCAAGTTATAGAAAGTTTCTCTAATACTTTATGAATTACTAACAGATAAGTGTTTTGACTCTTGAGAGAGTAGTAGGCCGTTAGAGGTTTTGTTTTTACTAAATTGGCTTAAATTAGAATTTTGGCTATCTGTCATTCAAGGAATGCCCTTGAAGACTTAAGATCTGTGATTTCATCCAAGCACTTCTATGCGAATGCACCTTTCAAAACCTCTGCTTTTTTTTGTTTTTTAAATGTAATGAACTAGATGTTATATTTCTTACAACAATAAAAAATTCTAAACATTTGATTTGGGTATATAAGGAAAAGTTAAGTTTTTAAAAATATCTTTCCAGTTAATTCATAGTTATTTACAAATATTTGTACTATACATCTTGTTCTTTAATGGCTATTTCTACATATATCATCCTAATTAACTACTTTTACTGTGTGTATGTGTGTATATGTATGTATGTATGTTGTCAGGATCACAGAATCAAAAGACTTGTATGTTTGTATATGTATGTGTGTGTATATATATATACACACACACATAGACAATACATATATTGTATACATACACATATATATGTATACAAATTCAGACTTTTTACAAACATTATATAAGCCAAATAGCACATACCAAGGAACAGTCACATACATACACATATGTTCCCTGGTATCTGCAGGGACTTGGTTCCAGGACCCACCTTACATACCAAAGTCTGCACATGCTCAGGTTCTTTATGTAAAATGGTATATGTAGTATTTGCATATAATCTATGTACATCCCCCATATACTTTAAATCACACCTAGATTACTGATAATACCTAATACAATGCAAATGATGTGTAAATAGTTGGTATACTATATTTTTATTTGATTATTTTTTATTGTTTTGGGAGGTTTTTGGAATATTTTCAATCCATGGTTAGTTGAATCCACAGATGCAAAACCTGCAGATAAAAGAGAGGCAACTTGTATTAATACACAGTCATAGATACACACATACAAACGTGCATATTAAAAGTTTCAAAATCCAGTGCCTACAATAGCCAAGCAAATAACATAAAAGAGTTCATCAAACCACTGGTGGGAACTGTGGCAAACAGGAGAGTCATGTCCCTATTTAAATGTGGTAACAGTAATCACTCAACTCTAGCCAATTGTTGTCATGTGGGAATGTGAGCCCTGTGTTCCAGAATGTTCTACTATTTCAAGGAAAGTCAAGATTATGGATCTTTATGCATATCTTCCTAAATATTAAATATTAGAAACAAATTCAGATTTTTTGCAAGCATTATATGAGCCAAATAGCACATTCTGTGTGCTATGTATTACCTGTGAGCCACCAGTTCACAACTTATAAAGTATACAAATATAACAGATATGCACCTTTGTGCATGTAATTTTATAGGTTTTGCTTAAGATACAACTGAGGTTCCTCTTTGAATTTGTACTCTAGCTAGAGGGGGTGGGTCTCTTCCCAAGAACAAAATAATCAGGTACTAGAGTAACTGTATAAAAGCTTGTTTTTAAAGTATGTTATATGTACACTATCTAATGAGGTAAGCTGATAAGCATTATTTATTAAATGAATAATAGAGACTTCATTGTCTTTATTGAAAAATCACTGAAGTTTTTTGATTCTATGATTTCAATTTCACATTTTCTTAATGTGAATATTAATTTGTTAAAATGATCCCAAGTAATATTTTAGTTCAAATAGAAACTTCAAGTTTTGACCCATTATATTAATACACATAACTCTGTTCTTTTAAATAACAAAACTATTCAACTAACTTAATTTTCATTAAATGGACTTTTTCTTCTGTATATTAAGTGTTCTCTTAATGATTTCAGAGTGCTAAAAGCCCAGTGTGATATGAAAACCCAAAATAATCATATTTTAGTGAATAAAAATTAAACTAAATGGAGAAGCAACTGAGTAAAACATTTTGTATTGTTTCAGTTAGTGACATGGGTAGTGATTCTTTAATATGGTATGGAGAAGGTATTGGTTTTTGCCTTATTCAGTCAATTAATATCATACTTTTAACCTGCCATTAGAGAACCAAATAACTTTACTTGATTAAGAGCATCTTTTAATAATATTGCTGGCAAGAGTGATAAAATCCTCAAAGAAATTGCTATGAAGTACTCCAAAGAAATGTTTTCAGCAAATTTCAAGAATACAGCCAACTTTAAATTATTGCTGGACTGGTTATATCAATGTGCAGTCCAGGATTTCTTAATAGTCTAGATGAAGGAGAAGTAGTTTTCTAAAAGAATTCAGTGTGCACTTCAGATTTGGGAAAATCAAAACAAAAACCATACATTGCCAATGACTTTACATATTTCTCTTTTATGATCTATTATATTTATTGTAACATCTAATTCTCAAAAGAGAAATTTATTTTCCCAGTTCCAAATTCAGGGTTAGAGACCCTTATTGTTTCATCAGTGTGCTACCTGTAGTTTGTAGTTAGATTGCATATGGCCATATTGAGATTTTTTTTTTTCCATGTAATTCTAGAGCTAGAATGACCTTAGCAAAAATCATGGTTTACCTTTCTTATTTTACAAATGAGAAAGCAAGGCCTCACAGATATTTTTCCCCAAAGGTCCATAGCTAGTAAGTAGCAAAGCCATAGCTGGAATTCATATCCTTTGATTCCAAATATAATGTCTGTTATACCGTTTCTGTGTTGTTTTCCTCAAAAACAGACATCTTTTTCCATATCTTTCACCATTGCTTTCTTCACACCGGGGAACCACAAGTTTGTAGGACTCTTCTTATTGCAAATACCTTTTATTCTTTATCTAGAAAAAAAATCAATTTCTAGTAGATTTAATCACTTATAAAGGACTTCTTTCTTTGATACTTCATGAGCTCTTTTTCATGCGTTAGCCTAGCTTTTTATTACCTCTTCAACTTTCTTGTTAATAGTCTCTATGTTTTTGTTTATATTTACCTTTGTTCTTAATTATATTGTACTCTAAAAGAGAGTCCTTTTTGTATCTTTAAACTTATTCAGTTAGTGACCTAGACTAAAGGAACACTACTGACAAGTTCTGTGGTACCCAACAAAGAATTACCATGAGATAGGCATCTTTCAACATCTTAAGAATTCTTAAGATGAATAGATTTTTCATGCTTTATTAGATTTTAGTCTTGAGAACAAATTCACAGATCTCCCTTGAAAATAATGGAATTATCAACCTTCTAGTTATATTCTTTTTATTATAATAAATTATGTTTATTATAATATGTCCTGTCAGACTTTCATAATTTAAAATAGTAGGTCTATAGTCAGTCATTTTCTTATACTTCATTTACTTTTTTTTAATTAAAGGCAAGTGGTCAGACTCTAAAAATCAAAAAGCTTCATGTCAAAGGAAAAAAGACTAATGAGTCAAAGAAAGGCAAGAAAGTAACTTTAACAGGGGAAACTGAAGATGAAGACTCTGCATCTACAAGTAGTTCACTAAAAAGAGGAAACAAAGACCTCAAGAAAAGAAAAATGGAGGAAAACACGTCTATTAACTTGTCAAAACAAGAAAGTTTTACTTCTGTTAAGAAACCTAAAAGAGATGACTCCAAGGACCTAACTCTTTGCAGGTATTATTTCAGTTTTCATATACTATATATCTAAATCATACTATATATCTAAATCATATACTATATATCTAAACATCCCATTTATTTGTTTAGAACCTTTTACCATATTAAAGGTTACTTTCTGACAATTTTTGTAAATATAAGTGTAAGATACAAGTAAAAGTAAATGTATTCCTTTATCTTTTTTAATAAATTAATTTGCATTGGATTTTTACTTGAAAGATTATAATAGCTAATTTTTTAATAAAAATAAACAATTATATAGATACTGATTTCAAACATTGTTTTCTTTAGTATGATTCTGACTGAAATGGAAACTCATGAGGATGCATGGCCTTTTCTACTTCCTGTAAACTTGAAACTTGTTCCTGGTTATAAGAAAGTTATTAAGAAGCCTATGGATTTTTCCACAATTAGAGAGAAACTAAGTAGTGGACAGTAAGTAAATCATTTCACTTCAGTGAATATTTCTTGAATATCTGATATGTGCTGGGCATTTTTCTAGTGAGCCAAAGATATTAATTAACAGCAAGGCATAGGCCCTGCCTTTGGAGAGGTGAGTGTGTGTGTGTGTGTGTGTGTGTGTGTGTGTGTATGTGTATGTGTGTGTTTGTATGTGTATATGTGTGTGCATGTGTGTGCATTTGGTTATGATGGTATAGTATGGAAGACAAGTCAATTAGAATTATTTAAGAAATTAAAAAGCATGGCCGGGCGCAGTGGCTCAAGCCTGTAATCCTAGCTCTCTGGGAGGCCGAGGTGGGCGGATCATTTGAGCTCAGGAGTTCGAGACCAGCCTGAGCAAGAGCGAGACCCCATCTCTACTATAAATAGAAAGAAATTAATTGGCCAACTAAAATATATATAGAAAAAATTAGCCAGGCATGGTGGCACATGCCTGTAGTCCCAGCTACTTGGGAGGCTGAGGCAGCAGGATTGCTTGAGCCCAGGAGTTTGAGGTTGCTGTGAGCTAGGCTGATGCCACGGCACTCACTCTAGCCTGGGCAATAAAGTGAGACTCTGTCTCAAAAAAAAAAAAAGAAAAAAAGAAATTAAAAAGCAATATGATAAACCTGCCTTTGACATTGAAAGGCCACCAAACCCAGATTGGGAGGTAAGGAAAAATATCAAGGAAGCTTCCCAAAGCAAGTAGCATATAAACTGGAGCTTGTATTATACAGCATCCATGGAATACTGACACCACCTCGTGTGGATTTAACAAAAACTGACTCAAATATTTTCAGATTTTTACAATGTAGAAATAGAAGATCATTGGAAATTTTAAATAGTAAAAGCTTTATTATGAGTTTTTGGAGAATACTAAAAAATCTATTTATTAAATATAAAAGAAAACTATTATTTGCTTCTTTCTATCATATTCTCTCTGAGATCCTATTCCAGGAATAAAGTTACTTATATTGGGAGGATCCCCTGATACTCATACAACATATATTTAATTCTTCCCGGACATTCTTTTGGTGAAAATCACTGTGTACCATGATTTTATATTCAATTCAGAAGAGTTAAGTAGAACCTATCTCATATGATTAGTGTCTCTCTCACATATATCAAGTAATTTACTAGATTAACCAAATGATTAATTTTATTTCTTTGGAGGCTGAAATACAGTCTTTCAAAGGTTTATGTCCGTTTTATTTTATTTTTTAAATTACGGAAGGGGCCTGCCTAAATCCAGAAAGCAGTTAAAACCATTAAAACTACTGGTTCTAATATGACCCGGACAGTAAAAGTTGTTGTCTAGATATGTACCAATTCTTTTGCTTTTACTATCAAAATAGTCACATGTCTAGGTGGGTAGCACAATGAACTTTATCACTAACATGGCCAGAACAAATATGCATGAAGACTTTACCAGTGTTTAATAACTCTTGATTTTAACTTTCATGATCTTTCAATTCCTGGATAAAGGATGAGCCTAAACCTCCAAATCCCTAAAACAAGTAAGCTTAGAAATTAACACATACCCAAAAATGCTACAACATCAGAGCTCCCTCTCAAGCATGAGTCCTGGAGAATGAGAAGGGTCACAGTGGCGAGGCAGAGAGGGAATCGGTCCGTGTGATCCTGTTTGTGGCACCAGCTGTGTGAGAGCAAAACCAGACAATTCAGGCTTCCTAACTTCAAGTCATTCCATTAAACCCAAACCAATGTGGTGGAACCAAAACTCATGAAAAATATTTCAAATCTTTAAACTAGAAAATTTTTAGAATGGAGGGAAGGAAGTGCCTGCTTTTAATGGATCTTTCTGAGTTCCATTAGCTGCCAGATCCTTCTACAAAGGACAGATACTCATACAAGTAGTATGCTTATCTGACCTGGAATTCTCAGGAACAGTCTGAAGAGAGAAATAGTCCTCAAAATAATTTTAAAATATTTTATAAAAATAATTCCCACATGTATTATATGATTCCATTTAATCCATTTATTATTCTAATTCCAGACTAGGTAAATCCATAGAGACAGAAAGCAGATTTGTGGTTGCCAGGAGCTAGGAGAGAGAGAAGTAGGGAATAACCGCTTTATGGGTATGAGCTTTCCTTTCAGGGTGATGATAGTGTTTTGGACATAGACAGAGGTGATGGTAGTACAATGTTTTGACTGTTCAATGCCACTAAATTGTCCACTTTAAAATGGTTAATTTTATGTGAATTTCTTCATCTCAATAAAAATAAGTAAATAATTCCCAGAAGAACACGAAAATGGATAAGGTTACATAAAGGCTGACTTAACTCTTTGTGAGCATGTTACAAACAGAGAAATTTTAGTTCTTTTATTATTACACATAGTAGAAGGAGGGAGTGACAGGTCATACAAGGTATTTCGTCAAAGAAATAGAATTCCACTTTTACAAGTTCTCAAAGCTTCAGTGTCTCATGGGGTATTTCTAATGGTTAAATTATTTTAGTTTCTAGCTTGTCATAGGTTAGAATTAATTTAAAATTTGAATTTCCAAAAAGCCCTCTTTCAAAATATGTTCAGTTGGCTTGAAATGACCACTCCCTTCTTACTAATAGGCTTGGGCAGCTTCATTCACCCTTCTGTTCTCCTCTCTGTATTCTGACAGAGAAAGAGAATTGGGTTTATCCCACCAGAAAAACACTGAAGCTACAGTGCTTCTTGTGAAAGTCAGTCCCTCATAATGTCATCTCTGGTAAAGAAATAGCAGATGCTTTTTTGCCTGTTTTGGTTCATCATACTCCAGTGCTTGAGCAAATTTGAAGAGAGAAGAAGAGAAACGGGAAATGGAGAAGGTTTAACACAGAGAAAGATGTATGTAAAAGCTACAGGGCAGGTATAATTTTTATAGCACTTAAGACGGATTTACATTATTTCTACTGCAACTGTGGCACTACAAGTGATATAGTTGGTCAGAGGAGTTAATAAACTAGTCAAGTGGGATGAATCCTGCAACAGAATTGTGATGTACAGCTCAAAAAGGAATTGGCATGTAGGGAAAATGCCAGTTGAAATATGCCTTGATCTTCAGAGAAATCTGTTTTTCATCCACCCTGCTCTAACCCAATATGGTCTAGAACATAAGAAATTTTTTTAAATACTCCATTTATAAAAGGGCGTCATGTATTTTATAGCAGTTGAATGCAGTTATCCTTTCAGTTTTACTTTTTATTTTGTCTTTTATTACATCTTTGTTTGTCTACAGAACAAAGTCACCTTATGAAAGCAATCTCTAATTATGTGTTTTCTTTCAGGTATCCAAACCTTGAAACCTTTGCTCTAGATGTCAGGCTTGTTTTTGACAACTGTGAAACATTTAATGAAGATGATTCTGATATAGGCAGAGCTGGCCACAGTATGAGAAAATATTTTGAAAAAAAGTGGACAGATACTTTCAAAGTGAGCTGAAGTTATAATTTTTTTCCTTTTAAACAAGGACAAATGAGACCAGCAATGTGAACTGTATTTACATAAACGTGCAAGGCACATACATAATGACTTTTTTTTTCTTAGAGTAAGTATCAAAAAAAAAAAAGTATCAGAAGAATGATACCATTTTTAAAGGCTTCACTCCTACAACAACCAAGCCCCTTGGTTATTGGTTTGTGTGATTTATCAGCTAATTTAGGTAGAACAGGGAAGCACACCCAAAGAATTTTCAAAGGAAAGGGTGTTATAGTGCAATAGCAATTAAAATATATCAAATCGCACTGAATATTCAACACCAGAGCTCTAATGTGGGAAATGGTTCTCCTTTCCCTCTCAATAAATATCTATTTTTCATTTTTTTACTTTGTAGTTTATTTTTTAGTGAATGTATTTAATTTTATGAATTATTTATGATTAAACCACATCCAGAATCTTCGTTTTCTGTGAAAAGGAAGAACTAGAAAATTGCTTTAAATCTTGAAAATACAACAAGGAATGTTTTAAAATATAAAACAAAGCCAAGTTAAACTGTTTACACTGATGTGCTATGAAAGCACCAAAAATAAACTTTACTGTAGAGTTACAAGTACATTTATATATATATATATGTTGCTGCATCACTTGTGTAGTTAAATTGTATTTCAAGACAGTGAAAGAAATTGACGTGTATATACTGTTCATTATTGTTTATATTGTCTTGTTTTAAATATGTATTATGTGTATATATTGTTTGCAGACATTATTGTTTATGCCTTAGAAGGATTGTAGCATTTTATTTTAGTCCGAAGGTATCGCTATACAGCCTGTACAGTAATTATCCTCTACCAACACTGTGGCGTCTCCTTAATCTTGGTAGTGCCTGCCTTTGAAACAGGGTGTAGGGGATATTAGTTTTCCATTTTTCTATTTTGTTATATAATTTTAAGCCACCAGGGCCTAAATTAAAGTATAATCATTTGTATCCATGTGGAATAAAATTGTGACAATTTCCTACGCACACAGTATTTTTTCATAGAAACATTTCCCTCCCATTTGCCTTGCCTCAGAAATAAATTTAAAAGACATTTGTAACCACTGTGTTTTATCTACTGTGTGTTGTGGTGGCCTGTTGGAGGCAAATAGATCAGAATTTTTTTTGTACCTATGTAAGAGTACTTGAAGTTTTATTTAAAATAAAATGTTGTGGAAAAGGTAGCATTCTTTTTTTAGGAGTGTTATTTTTCACTACTATGTGTGGCACGGATACAATAAAAGACTTTTACAAACTATTTTTTTAGTTTTTCTTAATGAGCCTGAAAATATATTCTTTTCAGAAAGCCAGTTAGTTTAAATTTGATTTTTACAGAGTCCTAAAGGAGGAACAGTGTATGGAGTATGGTTCATAGAAATCAGGCTGGGAGGAAGAGGGCGGGTTCAAATCAAGTGACTAAACTTCGGGAATCACTAAGCTTCACAACTCTGTAAACTTCTCTGGACCTCGTTGTATTTCTTATTTTGCATTTTCAGTATGAAAATATTAGAATACATTTTTAAGATCTTGTCCCAATATAAGAAAAGTCTTTCTATTGGTGGACATAATAACCCGGCTGTCAATAAGAAAATCTGATCATATAAATTAGTCTAACAAGCCATGAAATACAAATTCAAGCAGTGAAAAAATGCAGTTTGATGCCTTGCTGGGCCCTCCACTGGACTCTGGGCAATCATTGGAAACAAGACAGGCTCTACCTTCAGGGGCTTATAGCATCATGTAGTGGGCCTTAGATAATGTCCACTGCTTTTAACAGTGAGAATAGAAGAGTTTTGAAGAAAATATTCCTAACTTTAAAATGTTTCGAAGCCACAGAGTATTTTCCGAATCCCTAGATTGTTTGTGAAGACGCGTATGGAAATCAGCTGTTATTATGTAAATATGTCAGTTTCTGTTAACCAAATATTGGGGTGATGCCTTAGGGGGCTGGTGCTTAATCAAAAATACCATGTGGAGCAGAGAACAAGGTGGGACTGTGAATAAAGGGTCTGGTTTTTGTGCTTATAGAACTGCCTGGTGCTCCATGGGGATTCCTTTTCATAAGGGTTTTTTGCCTTAGGGATTATATATGCTTATGTTAATTTATCTTAGATGGTATATAAGGGGCTTAATAATAACACGTCGGGTGTCTGAGGAGCTCATAAATGAGAAAATACTTACATACAAAAACAGTTTTTCAAGAGTGAGAATTTTCTTTTAAAAACAAATAAGATCTCCCTGAAAAAAGGAAAGCTTGGTAAATATTGGCTACATTGGACTGGTGTCTTCATTACTGTTACTCAGCAGAGATAGCTGTTCAATAATTAGTAGGCATTATCCCCAAAGGGCTGCAATTGGAGCCGGTGACAGTGGTTTGTTAGAATACACATGCGGATCGCTTGTTATGTAGACCGCTCTTGCATGCACAGTGCCCTAGGTTAGGTTTATTCTCAATAAACCAATATCATTATTCTCCTCAAATGTATATTTTAAAAATTACCCTAACCCTCTGCTATTGTGTAATTGCAAATATACACAACATACTTTTGTTAAATTAGACTTTACCATGAACCTTCTTCATTTTAATCCTAAATGCTTTGTAAATTGAAAAAAAAAAATGGCAAACTTTCAAGTTTATGTAGATTATCCCTCAATTGGTGACCAACCAAGGATAACCAATCCAACAATTTACTACTATTAAACACAGAAAATAATCATCAGTTTGAAACAATATGCAGACAGTAAATTAATATTTATTGAGTTATAAACCACAGTGAAAACTAAACAGGTGAAAATTTATAGGTACACCATGAACTCAGAAGAAGTAAATTACCATAAATGCAAGGTGGTCTTTTTCTTGTTCCAATGATAAAATAAACTGTCGTAAGTAATAATTTTAATCAAAATTATGAAGGATCTAATCTGTCTTTGGTACCTTAATGCTCCCCTCCACGCTCCTTCTCTTTCCTGTCCTCTCTGCCCCCATATTCTTTAAGGAAATTCAAAATCTTGTTCCTTCGGCCTCTCCCATTAAACACATCCTCAGCAAGGAAATCTGATATCAATGATTTACTCCTTATTGTAAATTTAATTTACAAGCTACCTTTTTCAAGGTTATTTGTATTTTAAATATCTCCATTTGAGAAATAAAAGGTTTGTGTTCTGTTAAAAGAATTTCATTCCAACAAGGAGATAAGCAAGGTATTTTAAGAGGATGGAAATTTCCCTTACACAGGTATATGACTCATAAAAAATATAATATAGAGAGCAGGTACAGTGGCTCATGCCTGTAATCCTAGCATTCTGGGAGGCTGAGGTGGGAGTATCCCTAGAGGTCAGGAGTTCAAGACCAACCTGAGCAAGAGCAAGACCCCATCTAGTAAAAATAGAAAAAATAAGCAGAGTGTAGTGGTGCATACCTATAGCCCCAGTTACTTACTCAGGAGGCTGAGGCAGGAGGATGGCTTCAGCCAGGAGTTGAAGATTGCTGTGAGCTATGATAACGCCACTGCATTCTACCCGGGGCAACAGAGTGAGATTCTATCTCCAAAAAAAAAAAAAAATTACAACATAGGGAAATGAGTAGAACCTTATCTGCTAGGAATCTTGCTTCGGTAAGATCTCTTAGACTTGCTTAGGCCACATTTCAACTCTACTAGGAACATAAAAATTTTTTTAAACCTTAACTAATTTCAGTAACTAATTCTTCTCAATTCATGGCACACTCTTCATATTGTTCTTGCAAAGTCCTTTGTTTCTTTTTGGTTGTTTCTTTTCATTTCTTCCTTCAGCTTCTCTCCACTTTGCTTTCCCTCATGTATAATCACTTTTAATATGTCTTCCTAGTTGGCCTTTTATGTATTTATTTAGCAATATGTATATCTACATATAATGTGAAAAACTATATATAGGTTTTTTAAACCATATCAGTTAAATTATGCTATAAATCTTACTCTGTTTTTTATTTTTCTTCTGAGTTGAAAATAAAATATGTAAATCTAGTTCATTGCTTTTAATTGCTGTAAGGTAGTCCATCTGAAGCACATAGTATGTTTTACTTACAAATTCCTGTATGAATGAAAATCTGTTCCCTGCAACTCCTTGTCACTGCACATAATACTGCAGCGAATGTTATAATCCATGGGCCTGTGCATGGAAGCTGGTTTCCAAGATGGCCCCCAAAACGATCTTGCCCTCTGGTATTCATGCCCTTGTACAGTCCCCACGTTGTATCAGTCTGTGTGACCAACACAGTATGGCAGAATGACAGCGTGTGAATTCCCAGACTAAACCATAAAATACATTACTGCTTCTACCTTGTTCTCTTGGATCACCTGCTCTCTGAGTAAGGCCCGCCACTATGTTGCGAGGACACTCTAGCAGCCCTACGGAGCAGCCAGTAGCTATCGCCAACTGGCCAGCTGTGTGTGTGACTGAGGCATCTTAGAAGTGGATCCTTCAGCCCAAGTTAAACATTCAGATGACTGGAGCCCCCGCCAACATCTTGCCTGCAACTTCGTGAGAGAACCTGAGCCAGAACTACCCAGCTAAGCCACACCTGAACTCTTGACCCACAGAAACTATGAAGTAATAAATGTTAATTGTTTTAAACCACTCAAGTTTTTGACTAATTTCTTACACAGCAGTATCTATAAAAGACAAATCTATAAAAATCTATGAAAGAAAGACAAAATCTATAAAAAGTCAAATCAAAGTTGAAGCCACTCATATAATCAGAAAAATTGCTTAATACTTTTCAAAAATCTGTAATAAACTTAGTGAAAAATAGTCCAAATATTGAACATTGGTTGGAAGGTAAAGGAAAAGAATCCACTACTGGGGGGAGTGTAAACTGGTATAGTCATCTGCAAATTAGTATGACAATATCACAGAAAGTTAACTGTACACATACCTAATAACTTGAGGATTTTCCTCTATATATGTATCCTAGAGAAACCCTTAAAGCAGCAGCAATCTAACGCTATCTCCTTTATAGACTGTAGAAACTGCCCCAGATTTTATTTTCAGTGGGTGCTATTTAGGAAATGAAATGTTAGCCTTTGCTCTGGTTAAGGAAAAAGCTCAGGTACATGCAGATTTATAGAAAATATTGAGAGTTCTTAGATAATACTGGGACTAATAAAGATTTATCAGTTACTGCAGCAAAAGCAGTATTTGGAAGTGTGGTGGATAAGAGGTTGGCTAAATCTAGGGTTAAAGGAAAAGTTTATTTGGATCTTCTGGACCCTTCATTGAAAGAAAATTTTGCACCTTAGCATTTAAACCCAGGGATATGGGATGGCAAAATTAATATCTGATGTCTGTTTGTAGCTCCTCTACTTCAGTCATACACATATGAAGATTATTTGGGTTCTCACTGGATGTCTAAAGAAAAGCATTATGGGGTATAGTATACGTTCTGTGTTGTTCATTCTTTAAATTTTTTAAATTAAAACTTTAAAAAAAAACTAAGCATTAAGCTGAATTTCTAAGAATACTGTTATTCTCCTTGAACAGATTCCTTATTATGTCTTCTAGTAAAACATAGCCCTAAAAATCATGGTAATTGATATCAAAGAATGTGGTTGAATGTTGAAGAAGAATTCAGTAGTGAGTGATAAAGAGAAATAAGGCTGGTACCCATTTGGGAATAGATATTGGGCTGAGGTAAAAAGGAACCTTAGTGAGATCACCCAAAGCTAGTGAGGCATTTACCCCACACAGGTTTACATGGAGACAGTAAAAGGCCATGGGAGGCTGTGTCCTTCGTCTAGTTATTCCTCTTATTTTTTTTTTTTTTTTTTTTTTGAGACAGAGTCTCGCTTTGTTGCCCAGGCTAGAGTGAGTGCCGTGGCGTCAGCCTAGCTCACAGCAACCTCAAACTCCTGGGCTCAAGCAATCCTGCTGCCTCAGCCTCCCGAGTAGCTGGGACTACAGGCATGTGCCACCATGCCCGGCTAATTTTTTCTATATATATTAGTTGGCCAATTAATTTCTGTCTATTTATAGTAGAGACAGGGTCTCGCTCTTGCTCAGGCTGATTTCGAACTCCTGACCTCGAGCAATCCACCCACCTCGGCCTCCCAGAGTGCTAGGATTACAGGCGTGAGCCACCGCGCCCGGCCTATTCCTCTTATTCTTTTTACAACTTTTTCAATATTGCATTCATGATATACTTTTCTACCTATCTACATTGTATCAAATCTCAATTCATTTGAATACAGAAGTGACTTCTTTTGAAACAAAGGCAGATTCTATTCAGCCATTATAAATTATCATATGTATCTACGTAAATATGAGTAAATTAAGTGAAAAGACTATTTATAGTATAGAATGTATAGTATTTCTGTAAAAATAAATTTAATGCACTTAGCATGAGGAAAATTCTGAAGAGGTGTATATTTTAATATTTCAATGTTAATTATTCCTCTGGTTAATAGAATTTGGAAAGACTTTAACATCTTGTCATCTTTCTTATCTGTATATAATATCGCTGCAGCAAATGCACATTATTTGCTTTTTTAACGTTTAAAAAGTCTTTTACAACCAAGCATGATAAATTTACCTGATAGATGTAACTGTTACTGAACCCAAAAGGTGTCTGGCCTAGGTCCAGTTACTCACCACACAGCCAATCACTGAGACAACAAGAATTGCCAAGGGGCCGGGCTAGGTGGCTCACGCCTGTAATCCTAGCACTCTGGGAGGCCAAGGCGGGCGGATCTCTCGAGGTCAGGAGTTCGAAACCAGCCTGAGCAAGAGCGAGACCCCATCTCTACTATAAATAGAAAAAAATTAATTGGCCAACTAATAAATATAGAAAAAATTAGCTGGGCATGGTGGCACATGCCTGTAGTCCCAGCTGCTCGGGAGGCTGAGGCAGGAAGATTGCTTGAGCCCAGGAGTTTGAGGTTGCTGTGAGCTAGGCTGACGCCACGGCACTCACTCTAGCCTGGACAACAAAGTGAGATTCTGTCTCAAAAAAAAAAAAAAAAAAAGAATTGCCAAGGAAGAAAGGAATTTGTTTTTGAGACAGAGTCACTCTGTTCCCCGGGCTAGGGTGCAGTGGCATCATCACAGTTCACTGCAACCTCAAACTCCTGTGTTCAAGCGATCCTCCTGCCTCAGCCTCCCGCATAGCTGGGACTACAGGTGTGCACCATGACACCTGGCTAATTTTTCTGTTTTTAGTAGAGATGGTGTCTCACTCTTGCTCAGGATGGTCTGGAACTCCTGAGCTCAAGCTATCTTCCTGCCTTGACCTCACAGAATGCTAAGATTACAGACATGAGCCACCATGCCTGGCCAAGACAGGAATTCCTTGACTTTCATGAGTGAACAAATCAAAAGGGAGGCCCAATGAGGGACAGTCATTAATACCTACCTAGCCACTCAAGGTGGAAACCTCAGTGCCTTTGGACTTCTCGTTTCACTTCCTATCTCCACAACATCCTGTTGAATCTTCCTCTAAAATTCCTATAGTGTCAATGCATGTGCAATTTTCCATTCCCAGTGACACTCTACTAGTTTAGTCCTTACCATCTGCTGGCTACCATTTCTCTATGTGTTATTTTTTTTTTATCTTTTTAAAAATTGAGGTAAAATACACATAATGTGAAATTTACTGTCTTAATCATTTTTAAGGGCACAGTTCAGTGGTAATAAGTATATTCACATTGTTGTGCAACCATCATCACCATCCATCTCCAGAACACTTTTCATCTCACAAAACCGAAACTCTATATCCATTAAATACTAACTCCCTGTTCTTTCTTTCCCCAGCCCCTGGCAACCACAATTCTACTTTCTGGCTCTATGAATTTAACTACTCCAGGTACTTTGTGTAAATGGAATCATACAGTATCTGTCTTTTTGCGACTGGCTTATTTCATTTACCATAATGTTCTTGAGGTTCATCCATGCTCTAGTATGTAGTAGGATTTCCTTTCTTTTAAAGCTGAATAATATTCCACTGTATGTATATATCACACTGGACACTTGGGTTGCTTCCATCCTTTGGCTATTGTGAATGATGCTGCTGTGAACATGCTGTACAAATATTTCTTTGAGACCCTACTTTCAATTCTTTGGATTAATACCCAGAAGTGGAATTGTTGAATTCTATTTTTTATTTTTTGAGCAACCACCATACTCTTTTCCATAGTGGCTGTATCATTTTACATTCCTGCCAATAGTACAAAGCGTTCCAATTTCTCTACATACTCCCTAACACTTTCTTTTTTGGATAGTATCTTTATAGGTATAAGGTGGTTTTGATTTATATTTCTCTAATGATTAGTAATGTTGACCATCTTTTCAAGTGCTTGCTGGCCATTTGTATGTCTTCTTTAAAGAAATGTCTATCCAATTCCTTTGCCCATTTTAAAATCAGATTATTTTTGTTGAATTCTTTATATATTCTGGATATTAACACCTTATCAGATATATATAGATATATGATTTACAAATATTTTCTCCCATTCTATGGGTTGTCTCTCCACTCTGTTCATTGTGCCCTTTGATGCCCACAAGTTTTAAATGTTGGTGTAGTTCAATTTATCTATTTTTTCTTTTGTTGCCTGTGCTTTTGATATCATAGCCAAGAAATCATTGCAAATCCAATACCATAATTCATTCCCTCTATGTTTTTTACTAAGAGTTTTATAATTTTAGCTTTTATACTTAGGTCTTTTATCCATTTAGAGTTAATTTTCTTATAAGGGTCCAACTTTATTCCTTTGCATGAGGCTATCCAGCTTTCACTATACCATGCATTAAAAAATTCTTTTTCCCTTTGAATGATCTTGACATCCTTACTGAAAATCGTTTGACCATACATGTGAGGGTCTATTTCCAGGCTCTCTATTCTCGATTCCACTGGTCTGTATGTCTGCCTTTATGCCAGTACCACGCTCTTTTGATTATGTAGTTTTATAGTAAGTTTTGAAGTAAGTCTAGCCATCCTGGTTTTGCCCATCACTCTCCCATGATGATTATCTTCTTGAACCTAGATCTGATTCTGTCAGTCCCCTGCTGAAAACACATTGGTGTAGAATTAAAGGCTTTTTGGATATGGCCACAGGCTATCGTTTAGCTTTTCCTCCTGCCATAGCCCCATCCTCTCCTGCCTACAGTCTAATTATCCCACAGAAGTACCCAGAACACAATATATGCTTTCCCTCCACCTGCCTCATCCTACACATCTGTGCCTTTCCCTACTGTCCTTCCCATCCTCCACTCCCCAGTGACAGTTACTTTTTCCTCTGAGATCCTACAGCAATTTTTCATTATCAAACCCATTGTCATATTATATAATAATAAATTGTATACAGCATGCCTACTTTCATCCTGTAAATGTTAAGCGTCATGGTGCCTTTGTGCTTGCCTTGCTCAGAGTTACCACATCTATTTACCCCAGTTACACAGTGAAAGCGGTGTTGATATATAACACCTGTGCTGAAGTCCTGTGCTAAGGGTTTTATGTGTGGTATTTTATTTTATCTTCAGAACAGTTCTATGAGATAGATACTATTAGCGGCTTTATTTTACATCTGAGGAAACCAAGGCTTATACATGGTTAGTTACACAGCTAATTAGGTGTCAGAACTAGGGTTCTCATAATCAGCTGTCTCCCAACCCATGCTGTTAGCACTAATCTATGGAGCCACTAAACAGGGATGGCTGGTTAGTGTAATACAATAGGATCCAGAGACTTACCTACTTTCTTATAGGCCTGGGAACAATTTTATCAGGACATCAAAGTTGATTGTACTTGAGGTTGCTAATATGTACCAAGCCCACTAACTAAACCATAAACTAGAGTATCAACTAAATTATAATGGAAGGATTCTTTTCCAGTGACTAAGGTGCCATGTTTTGGTTTCCAATGTCATGGTATCTGGGAAAGAGAATAACTCTTCCCAAAGATGCTAGGAGTCAACACAAGGAGAATGTGATGAACCTGAGGAATGTTTTATCCAAGCATGGTAAGAACCACCCCTTCTCCACAATGCTGCAATCGACAATGGAGCCTCCATCTATATCTGAAAACTTCTGGCGCTCTCTCCTGGACAATGCAAATTAAACAGCACATTTTGCCCTCAAACCCCTTCTACATGGTTCCATGATGCTTATCCTCATTTTTTGCTCCTGAGAGATGGAAACATCTCAGCTTTCTTGATTATCACAGCTGTCAGTTCTGCTGCTTTATAATTATATCTGGCCATCTGATTGGAATTATGGCTATTTCAAAGCTCATCATGAGTCATGTGTTCATTGACATGCTCTTGGTGTACACAAGAAAATTCTCACCATTACGTGTGGATTTAATTGGCTCTTATTTTCTTTCAAATTTCCAGTGAGCAGCTAGAACTCACATTCCCCCATAACTAGGGATATTGCTATTATAGGCTGTGTGTCTGCCACTCTTGCCTGACATAGTTCCGTAACAGATTGTGTCTTACATATTGTTAAACATATAGCATTTAGTATACTGTCTGACATATTAAAGACACCCAATAAAACTTTACCAGTAAAGCCTTCCCATCAATATCAAGGAAGATATTGAAAAGAATGTCAAATGCTCTGAAAGCAATGCCAAAATTGGGGTTCTAAATATCTTTTAGATAGGAGGTACACTAGAATAAATGTTTGATTTTCCGAAACAATTGCTTTAAAAAGGATACTCTTATTTATATGTATACATTGGACTATATTTCATGAAATATGCAATTATATTAATTTATATCATCAAACTTAGTAATGTTCTGATAGTGTACAGTTGTTTCCTGAATGTGTTGAAGAGGCTCATGTCTATAATAAAGGGCCTAAGTAAGAGGTCCCAGGTGAATTCAATAGATAAAAAAGAATGGAATGATACTAAATGGAACTTCTTTGTAATTTGCCACATTGCTTCTCTCTGGTCTCTGACTTTGATCTGACTCCCTTTGAAGGGGGACCTCATCTACCATCTGGTACAGTCATTAATGCCATAAAATCAAAGACTTTCAGCATTCCATCTTCCTATACACATGGTGGAATTGTATTTTCTATACCCCTTGTGGTTTACTGGGGCCATGTGACAAGCTAGTTCTGACCCAGGAGTTCAGAATGCAGGTATCATGTGTCTATTCCTGGTAAATCATTTAATTGCTTTCTTTTCCCTCTAGCATAGCAATTATTAGTGCTCAAAATGACCCCCACTCTGTTACCTAAGTCCCTGATTAACTATGATGAACATAATTCCCTACCAATTTACAATGGATGTATAGAATGATCAAGAAAGAATTCTTTCTTGTTTTAAGACACTGAGATATTGGGTTCCATTGTAACTGTAGTACCATGTTTCCCGAAAATAAGACCTACCCATAAAATAAGCCCTAGCAGGATTTCTAAGCATTTGTGCAATATAAGCCCTACCCTGAAAATAAGACCTAGTGATGGGCGTGGCTATACAGCGTATCTGCACAACCCATGCATTTCGTTGTGGAGTGGTAAAGAAGACAAGCAGCCCTTCTCATCTGCCCCATGAGAGCTCTATTGCTCGATATGAGAGATTGGGGCCAATGATTCTAAAAAAAATAGAGTCGCAAGAAATTCAGGATGGAATTCTGAGTTATGATGATGTTCCAGAAGAAGAGAACTTAACTATATTTGAATAAATGTAGATTGTTGTACCATACTTAAAAAAAATAACACATTCCTTGAAAATAAGCCCTAGGATGTCTTCTTAAGGAAAAATAAATATAAGACCCTGTCTTATTTTCAGGGAAACATGGTATATGTTAAGCTATCCTGACTGATACTCACAGATTGGCTATCAAACCATTGGATTAGAAGGGAAAAAACATAGGCTCAGTTGGGTTCAACATCCTACTGCTCTATGTACTATCATTTAAGAAGAGGTCCTAGAAAAGAACTAGAATGCACAATAGAGGAATATGTGATAAAAGATGAAAATGATCTTTAAAAAGCAAGTAGATCAAACTGGAGTAATCTGGTTAGGAAAGACTGTAGTACATTTCACCTTAGGTTCAAAGGAGAAACACCACTTTTGAGAAATGTCATAATGAAAGACACAAAGACACTGAGAAAAATGGACAGACTGGAGTGCCTTTTGACCCAACGAAACTTCGGGATGTTGTGGATTTGTGTGGATATGCCTTATGCTATTAGAGAGAGTCAAGTTGTGATCCACCTAGAAAAGAATGGTAAAAGTAGTAAACTTTATTAATGCAAAGAATTACTGGGTTTTAGCCAAAGCAGTGCTTAGAGGGATTTTTATAGTTTATAAATGCCTATATAAAAAATAGAAAGATTACAAATTAATAATTCAACCTATCATTAGGAAATGCAAATCAAAACCACAATAAGGTGTCATCTTACCCCAGTTAGGATGGCTATTATCAAAAAGACAAAAAAATAACAGACGTTGGCAAGGATGCAGAGAAAAGGGAACTGACACAGTTTGTGGAAGTGTAATCTAGTCCAGGAACTATGAGGAACAGTGGGGGTCCCTAAAAAAAGTACAAATAGAGCTACTATATGATCTAACAACCCACTGGGCATTTATCCAAAGGAAAGGAAATCAGTATATCGAAGAGACATCTGCACCTCTTGTTTATTGCAGCATTATTCACAATAGCCAATATATGGAATCAACCTAGGTGTCCAAAAACAGATGAATAGATAAATAAAATGTGATGTATATATGCACAATGGAATATTATTCAGCCATAAAAAGAATGAAATCCTGGCCGGGCGCAGTGGCTCAAGCCTGTAATCCTAGCTCTCTGGGAGGCCGAGTTGGGCGGATCCTTTGAGCTCAGGAGTTCGAGACCAGCCTGAGCAAGAGCGAGACCCCATCTCTACTATAAATAGAAAGAAATTAATTGGCCAACTAATATATATATAGAAAAAAATAGCCGGGCATGGTGGCACATGCCTGTAGTCCCAGCTACTTGGGAGGCTGAGGCAGCAGGATTGCTTGAGCCCAGGAGTTTGAGGTTGCTGTGAGCTAGGCTGATGCCACGGCACTCACTCTAGCCTGGGCAATAAAGTGAGACTCTGTCTCAAAA
>VSMD01139381.1:0-11628 GCA_008750895.1 Mirza zaza | reverse complement strand
GGGCCTCGGGGGGCGGGGCCGCGGGAGGCTCGGCGCGCGCAGCGGGCGGGATGGGGGAGGAGTCCGCCGTCTGGAGAGGAGGGGCCAGAGGAAAGGGGCGGTCCTAAGGGAAAGGGGGCGGGCAGGCGGAAGGGCGGGGCCATTTAAACGAGGGCGGGGTTGCAGGGGCGGGGCCTAAAGCTGGCGCGGCGTCCTCCAGGTGGGACGGAGGAGTCCGGAGGAAGGGAGTGCTGCATTGCTGGGAGACCCGCGAGGAGGAGGAGGAGGAGGAGGAGGAGGAGGAGGAGGAGGGGAGCTCCGAGGGGCGGGCCTCAGCAGGGCGAGGTGGAGATGTGCAAGTGGTCGGGGTACTTGATCGCTGGAGGGTAGTTCTGCGTCATCTGGATGGATACGTCGCTGGAGATGTCGGATGGGCTGCGGCCACGGCGCCAGGCCTCGGGCTGCAGAAACTGGCCCGAGTAGTCGGAGCAGTCGCTGAGTCGCGGGCGGTAGAAGGCCGGGTGTGGACGGTACATCTCCTCCTCCGCGTAGCGCTTGGTGAACAGGTACACGGACATCACGCCGGCCCCCTGTGGCGAAGCTCGGTCAGAGTCCCAGAGGCGCCCCCCTCCGACTCCAAGGCTCGAGAGTCCTGGCCCCCAGCCTCCTCCTCGCCCAGGGCCCAGGATCGAGCTCCAGCCCTCTCCTCCCCAGGACCCAGGATCAGAGCTCCAGCCCTCCCCTCCCCAGGACGCAGGATAGAGCTCCAGCCCTCCCCTCCCCACCGCCTCAGGAGTCCAAGGCCTCGGGTTCACGCTCCCTCAAGAGCCAGGTATCCCAGTCCCCAGTGCCTGCCTTTCCCAAGATCCCGAGAGTTGGAGCTCTTAGACCCCTCTTCCTCCAGGACCCTGGACACTCAGCCATCACCTCCCGCATGACCCAGAGTGAACATCCCCAGCCTCCTCTTCCTTCTGGACTCAGGGATCAGCCCCCCTCCCTACTCAAACTCTAGACTCTAGAGTCTGGGTCCCGAGGACATCACCTCTTTGAGTAGGAAGGAGGAAGCAGCAAACGCAAACGACCACCCGTAGCGATAATGAAAATACTGCTCGGAGCTGCTGGGCCTGTTCATGACCTCGTCATTGATGCTGGAGATGTAAAGAACCAAGCCCACCACCAAGGAGAGGCCTGGGAGAACAGAGGGGTACCCTCAGCCCATTGGTGGTGGACCGCTCTCCCCAGCCCCATCTCACTGCCTTCCCCTCCTCCCCTCTCTGCCCTGGACTAACTTTTTTGAAGCCCCTTGTGTGCTGGGCCTTGTTGGGTGCAGGGAGCCCAGAGATGAATCAACAATCTGCCCCCCTCCCCAAATCTGCCATCCAGGGACTTGCAATGCAATGGGAGAAGGTAAGTATGAACCCTGATCAACAGTCACACACATGGGGATATGTGCGATGAGGAAGTAGCACAGAGCTCTGTGGGAGTCCAGAAGAGGCACCAAACCCACCTGGGGCAGGGGCAAGAGAAATCAAGGAAAGATTCCTTTGTCCAATTCTTAAAGGATGAGACCCCCGGGAAGAATAAGGACACACTACCCCACCACTCCTGGCAGAGGAAACAGCGTGGGAAAAGGTTTGGAGGGGGACACTGAGTGCTCCATCCATGTAGCTACAGCATGGGCTGAGCCACGAGACCGACAAGGCCAACATGAGCCTCGAAGGCCAGGCTGAGGAGCTTGGCATGGACGCCAAGGGCACTAGGGAGTCATGGAAGGTTTATAGCAGAGGGAGGACAGGGCCAGATCAGGGTGTTAGAAGGTCCTTTGGGGGCTGGTTGGTGTTGGGAGCAGATTGGAGGGGGACGTTGGAGCTGTGAAAGTCTAGGGGAAGAGGGCCAGGCCTGAGCGGGGGCTGTATAGATGATATTGCAGCAACAATATCAACAATAATAGCAACTACTTATATAGGTCTTAGTCTGTGCCAGGCACTATTCTCAGTGTTGTATATATAAACTCATTCAAACCTCACAACCACCCTTTGAAGTAGATACATTTTTATCACCATTTACAGTTGAGGAAATAGAGACATATGGAGAGTGTGGAGAGGAGAGGTCCGGTCTGAGAATTTTAAAGAGGTGAATCACTTTCTCAAAATGACCTTTCCCTTAAACGGTAGCCGTGCCAAGAAAAGCTTAAAAAGGGTATAAAGTCCCCTGCCCTAAATTAATCCAACTAATCCTTATCAGAATCTTTCCCCAGAATCCTACAGATGAACATTTGTGCGCCCATAACACACAGAACAAAATCTAAGTTCCTTCTATCGCCTACAACAGGGCTCCATGGACTAAATCCAGCCCACCTCTTGTTTTTGTAGGGCCCACCAGCTAAAAAATGGCCTTTGCATAATTAAACGATAAAAAAAATCAAAAGAAGAATGGTATTTTGTGGCATATTAAAAGTACATATGAATTTCATTTGGCAGTTTCTCAAAAAGTTAAAGATAGAATTACCATATGACCCAGCACTTCCACTCCTAGGTATATACCCAAGGGATTAGAAGCATATGTTCACACACAAAAAAACTTGCACAGGAATGTTTGCAGCAGCATTATTTGTAATAGCCAGAAAGTGGAAACAGCCCAGGTGTCCATCCATGAATGGACACACAGAATGTGGTATGTCCATGTAAAGGAATATTATTTAGCCAAAAAAGGGAGTGACTGATGCTACCACAAGAATGAGGGTAGCGGACATGCTAAGGGAAGGAAGCCAGATGCAAAACACCAATATTATGTGATTTCATTTATATGAAATGTCCAGAATAAACAAATCCATGTCCATGGAGGGAGATAAGAGATTGGCAATTGCCAGGGATCAGGATGGAACAGGAAATTGTGACTGGCTGTTAAAGGGTGTGAGGTTTCTTTTGAGGATTATCAAAATGTTGTGGAATTAGCTAATGGAGGTGGTTGTGCCACCTTATGAACATGCTAAAAACCGCTGGATTATAGGAATATTGTGTGAATTATGGCTCCATTTTTTAAAAGTATATTAATTTCAAACTTCAGGTTCTACAAAAAAAATTTTATCAGAACACAGCCACACTTATTTGTTTACATATTGCCCATGACTGTCTTTGTGCCACCACAAAGTTGAGTAGTTGCAACAGAAACCAGATGGCCAATAAGGCTAAAAGTACTTATTATCTGGCTCTTTATAGGAAAACTTTGCTGAGCTGACTATAATGCCTGCGTGGTCCAGTCCTTGCCAACCCCATCTCTGATCAGTTTCTCCTTGTTACCTCTGCTTAGACCACCTGACTTTCTTGCTGCTCCTTGAAGACATCAAGTTTGCATCTGCCTCGGAGCCCTTGCTCTTGCTGCTCCTCTACCTGGAATACTCTTCCCCCAGACTCCCCCATGTCTACCTCTGTCACTTCACTGAGACCTCTCTTCACTGGTTGTCACACTGGAAGGGGCTTCTATGATCTCCCTGTTTGAAAGAAAATACCTGCCTCACTCAAATTATGAGACATGCAGGTGAAAAGTATGATGAGATACCATTTCTCATCAATCAGGTGGTCAAAAGTTAAAAAGCTTCACACATGCTTTTTTGGTGAAGCTGGGAGAATGAATGCTCTTATACATCGCCAGTGAGAATACAAAATGGTGCAACTCTTATGAAGGGGAAGTTAGGAATATCTTTAAAAAACCACACACACACACACACACACACACACACACACACACACACACACGTCCATTCTTTAACCCAACAATCCCACTTCTAGAAATTTACCCTGAAGATATCCCTCCAATGACATGAAAATACATAAGCACAAGCTGATCTACTACAGCATTATTTGTAACTGAAAAACACTGGAAATGACCTAAATGTCCTTCCGTAGAGGATGGATGGAATAGACTATGAAACATCCACATAACGGAGAACCACGCCACTATAAAATAAAAATGAGGAAGATCTCTATGAACTGATATGGCATTCAGTGATGGCTCCAGATCATATCACTAAGTAAAAAAAAAAAAAACCCAGTAATGTGCAAAAGAGTATATAATATGCTACCTTTTAAGCAAGAAAGAAGGGTACATAAGAGTACAAATGTGCATCTGCTTGTTTTTGCAAAGGAGACATAGAAAGGGGAACAAACAAACAAATGTTGATTACCTGTAGGGGATAAGAGAGAACAAAAAAAAAGATGGGGAGGGAGTGGTGCTTCTCCAAGTACATATTTTTATGTGATTTTGATGCTACTATTTGATATATTCAAAAGCTATAATTAACTAAGATGGAGAAAAACTAAAATTTAAATAGAAATAGAAATAAAGGAATCTGACTTTATAGCAAATGAAGAATACAACCACAGTGTGTTGTAATCCAAGTAACTTTTTTTCTTGAGACAGGTTCTCACTCTGTCACCCTGGGTAGAGTTCAGTGGTATCATCATAGCTCACTGCAACCTCCAACTCCCGGCTCAAATGATCGTCCTGCCTCAGCCTCCCGAGTAGCTGGGACTACCGGTGTGCACCACCATGGCCAGATAATTTTTTCTATTTTTTGTAGAGATAGGGGGTCTCACTTTTGCTCATGCTGGTCTCAAACTCCTGACCTCAAGCTATCCTCCCACCTTGGCCTCCCAGAGTGCTTTGATTACAGGCATGAGCCATTGTGCCCAGCCCCAAGTAACTTTTGAATGCAGTACTTTGATTATATGTTGCAATCTAAAGATAAAAAGATCCATAAAGAAATCTTGAACCTTATTTAGTAGGTTTAAAAAATTTTTTTTAAGAGATGAGGTCTTGCTATTTTGCCCAGACTGAACTCAAACTCCTGGGCTCAAATGATCCTCCCACCTCATCCTCCCAATTAGCTGGGACAACAGACACATACCACTGCAACTGACTATCTTATTTAGTAACTTTCCTCCATAATTGGTTCAATTTGAGTATGGACTGTGTATTAGCTATAGTATTATATAAATGTTATCTTGTGTGCATTGTAGAGTTGAGTAAAAATGTAAATATGTTGTTGCTTTGGGAAGCTAGAGTTTCTTGTTCTGAAAGAAGGAATACAAATACAGAACAGGGTAAGGCAAGAAAAATCCCGTAGTGTTTAGGTATCATTATAAACTCCTGGGTTATTGACATATATGTAATTTCTCAGCTTGTGTCCTGAAAGATCCTAGAAATAGTGACACCCCAGGAGCACTGAGCACACTGAGTACCCCAGCTCTTGGTTTCTCATATCATCCTCTACTAAAAGGAGCTAGAGCTTCTAGAAGAAATAGCTGATTTGAAGTCTGAGGCAGAGGCAGGAAAAATGTATTGCTTGTGGCCCCGAAGTCAGAAAGTGCTCAAAAAATGATGGGAGCATATCAAAAAAGGAAACAGAGGCCGGGCGCAGTGGCTCATGCCTGTAATCCTAGCACTCTGGGAGGCCGAGGTGGGTGGATCGCTCAAGGTCAGGAGTTCGAAACCAGCCTGAGCAAGAGCGAGACCCTATCTCTACTATAAATAGAAAGAAATTAATTGGCCAACTAATATATATAGAAAAAAATTAGCCGGGCATGGTGGTGCATGCCTGTAGTCCCAGCTACTCGGGAGGCTGAGGCAGGAGGATTGCTTGAGCACAGGATTTTGAGGTTGCTGTGAGCTAGGCTGATGCCAGGGCACTCACTCTAGCCTGGGCAACAGAGTGAGACTCTGTCTCAAAAAAAAAAAAAGGAAACAGGATTGAGCCTGAAGTTTCCTGAAAGTCAAATTGATGACATTTTAAGTATCAAAATCCATAATAGAGGTAATGGCATAGAACACGTTGAGGTTATTTTTAAAAAAAAAATACATGAGTCCATACTGACATATTTTTAAAACAAATACATAAGTAGTATTGTATAAATGTTCAAAGAGAAAGTTCTTCTTTTCAGTCACATACTAATTTATTCAAGTAGGTGGGACAATATCGGTAGAAGAAAACCCCATTTTGCAGCCCTAGTAGTAATGTTAGATTCAGGCAAGAACACCAGGGGATGCCAAATCGCTGGATGACAGAATCTCCCCATAGAATATCTATTAAATCACAAAGAGAATAAAAGCTTCCTTTATCATGAAAGAACCTGGCAGACAGCACCTTAACCAAGCGATCGATCGAAGCTGACATCACCAAAATGCGGCAGACCTGACCCACCTGCCTCCCTGCAAGAGAGGCTGAGCAAGCCACTGCTTCATTTCTATAGTGCTCCTGCTGAGACCGCGTAACCTGAATCCACTCACGAGGACGCTGTGGGACATTCTACAACACAACTGGCTGCACTCTTCAAAAATGTCAACATGAAAGATGGAAAGAAAAAAAAAAGAGCAGAGGAACTGTATAAAAAGATAAAAGAGACCCAATAGGGAAATGCAATGCGTGATCGTAGATCCTGAATGGGGAAAAATGACAATAAAAAAATAGTATTGGGACAGTTGGTGGCATTTGAGAATGGACTGTGCATTAGGTATAGCATTGTATAAATGTTAAACTTCCTGAATTTGATTATTGTACTGTGGTTACATAAGAGAATGCGCTTGTTCTTAAAAGATACTTGCTGAACTATTTTTTTTTTTGAGACAGAGTCTCACTTCATTGCCCAGGCTAGAGTGAGTGCCATGGCGTCAGCCTAGCTCACAGCAACCTCAAACTCCTGGGCTCAAGCAATCCTGCTGCCTCAGCCTCCCAAGTAGCTGGGACTACAGGCATGTGCCACCATGCCCGGCTAATTTTTTCTATATATATTAGTTGGCCAATTAATTTCTTTCTATTTATAGTAGAGATGGGGTCTCGCTCTTGCTCAGGCTGGTCTCGAACTCCTGAGCTCAAACGATCCGCCCACCTCGGCCTCCCAGAGAGCTAGGATTACAGGCGTGAGCCACCGCGCCCGGCCTTGCTGAACTATTTAAAGTGAAGTGTTTGTAACTTATATTCAAGTGGTCCCATCAATGTATATATATGTGCATGTGTATATATGTATATGTTTTATGTGCATGCATATGTATAAGTATATTTATGTGTATACATATGTGTATATAATATATGTGCACACACACACACACATATAGATAGAGAAAGACAAATGTGGCAAAATGTTAAAAAAAACTGGTCTATGGCTGGGTGTGGTGGCTCATGCCTGTAATCTTAGCATTTTGGGAGGCCAAAGCAACAGGATTGGCCAGGCGCGGTGGCTCACGCCTGTAATCCTAGCTCTCTGGGAGGCCGAGGTGGGCGGATCGTTTGAGCTCAGGAGTTCGAGACCAGCCTGAGCAAGAGTGAGACCCTATCTCTACTATAAATAGAAAGAAATTAATTGGCCAACTAATATATATAGAAAAAATTAGCCGGGCATGGTGGCGCATGCCTGTAGTCCCAGCTACTTGGGAGGCTGAGGCAGCAGGATTGCTTGAGCCCAGGAGTTTGAGGTTGCCGTGAGCTAGGCTGACGCCACGGCACTCACTCTAGACTGGGCAATAAAGTGAGACTCTGTCTCAAAAAAAAAAAAAAAAAAAGCAACAGGATTGCTTGCAGTCAGGAGTTCAAAACCAGCCTGAGCAAGAGTGAGACCTCCGTCTCTACCAAAAATAGAAAAATTAGCCAGGTGTAATGCTGTACTACTGTAGTTTCAGCCACTCAGGAGGCCGAGGCAGGAGGATCGTTTGAGCCCAGGACTTCGAGGTTCCATTGAGCTATGCTGACGCCACTGCACTCTAGCATGGGCAATAGAGTAAGACCCTGTCCCAAAAAAACAAAAAAATAACAAACAAACAAACAAAACAAGAAAACTAGCCCAGTGAAGGATATGAGAGTCCATTGTATTATTTTTGCAACTTTTCTGTAGGTTTGAATCTTTTCCAAATTAAAGTTTGTTTAAAATAAAAATGGGTATACCTAAGCAGGATTATTTTCATGGTACCAAAGTGTTACCCTGTAAATTACTTATTCATTATAAAGAGAAAATCCCCCCTTTTCAACAGAGAGCTCTTACAGGCATCACCTTTACCAAGGGTTCAAACTTTGTACTGCTCACAGCAGGACAACCTGACATTATTTGCTACCTGACATGATGTGATACAAAGTATATGGCAGCAGCACCTCCGACTTTTCTTGCCAGTGATGTTTAACCTGATGTAATCAAGCCTCTAGCCTACACAGAACTTTCAGGTTCTGTGTATTTCAGAAAATACAAGGAAAATACAATCAAATACCACAAGGAAACCATCAAACAAATATAGGATATGGGATATTCTACAGGACACCCTGTCCTGCAGTCTTTACGAGGATGATGACATGGGCCAAACTGCCAACACCTAAACCAGTCATCAATCCCAGTATCCCAAAAAGGGAGATGACCAGACGATGCCTCCTGACCTAATAAATACAGCAGGATATAAACAGTACCACTTATCTATGAAGGGTTGTTGCCAAAAACCAAACAAACAAACAAAAACCAAACCTGGATCCATCCAAGCTTCTTTTAGATCTTAGTTTACAAAAAAACACGGGCTGGATGAACATATTAGATGAGATCAAGCATGTTCAGGGTGGTATGGCCATAGACAGGATGAACATATTGAACAACAATACAGGAATGCAATTGGAAAACTCTAGAATGTGGGAATTCTATACAACGAAAGACCAGATTTCTCAAAAAAAATAATTGTCAAGGAAAAAAATAGGAGAGGGACTGTTTTAGATTAGAAAAGGCTTCAGAGATGTATCAACCGAATGCCCATGTGGAATTTAGATCTGGATTTGCAACAAACTAACTATAAAAAGGCATTTATGAAACCAATGGGGAAGAGTGAACACTAACTAGATATGATATTAAGCAATCATTCTTATTTGTTTGGGCTCGATAATGGCGTTATGGTTATATTAAATAAAAGGCAACTTGTAACTCAGAGATATACTGAAATATTTGTGATAAAATGAGTTGACGTCTGAGACTGGCTTTAAAATAATGTAGTGAAAGGCCGGGCACAGTGGCTCACGCCTGTAATCCTAGCACTCTGGGAGGCCGAGGCAGGCGGATTGCTCGAGGTCAGGAGTTCGAAACCAGCCTGTGCAAGACCCCGTCTCTACCATAAATAGAAAGAAATTAATTGGCCAATTAATATATATATAGAAAAAATTAGCCGGGCATGGTGACGCATGCCTGCAGTCCCAGCTACTTGGGAGGCTGAGGCAGGAGGATTGCTTGAGCCCAGGAGTTTGAGGTTGCTGTGAGCTAGGCTGATGCCATGGCACTCACTCTAGCCTGGGCAACAAAGCAAGACTCTGTCTCAAAAAAAAAAAAAAAATGTAGTGAAATGCAGAAGGAGTTGTGGCAATATGACTAGAAAAAGATTCACCATACATTAGTAATTATTGAAACTGAGCGAAGGGATTTCATTATACTATTCTTTCCATATTTTTACAATGAGATTTAATTATTATTATTGTTATTATTATTTTGGTGATGGGTCTTGCTCTGTCATCCAGGCTGGAGTACAGTGGTCTGATTATGGCTCACTGCAGCCTTGACCTTCTGGGCTCAAGTCATCCTTTTGCTTTATCCTCTCAAGTAGCTAGGACTAGAGCTGTGCACCACCACACCTAGCTAATTTTTAAAATTTTTTTGTAGAGAAGGGGTCTCACTATGTTGCCCAGGCCGGTCTCAAACTTCTGGCCTCAGGCAATCCTCCCAACTTGGCCTCCCAAAGTGTTGGGATTATAGGCGTGAGCCACTGTGCCCAGCCTATAAGAGATTATATTTTAAAAATTAGCATTATGGAAAAAAATAGTGGGGGAACTTGTCTAGACTAAAAGAGACTTTTTAACTAAGTGCCATACATGGACCTAGATGGAATACTAGTTCTTGGGGGAAAGCTATAAAACACATTCTTGAAAGTACTGGAACAGTTTAAAAATGGATTAAGGCCAGGCGCGGTGGCTCACACCTGTAATCCCAGCACTCTGGGAGGCGGGCAGATCGCTCAAGGTCAGGAGTTCAAAACCAGCCTGAGCAAAAGCGAGACCTGTCTCTACTATAAATAGAAATTAATTGGCCAACTAATGTATATAGAAAATATTAGCCGGGCATGGTGGCACATGCCTATAGTCCCAGCTCCTCAGGAGGCTGAGGCAGGAGGATCGCTTGAGCCCAGGAGTTTGAGGTTGCTGTAAGCTAAGCTGACGCCACGGCACTCACTCTAGCCTGGGCAATAAAGCGAGACTCTGTCTCAAAAAAAAAAAAAAATGGATTAAATTATACCATAGAATTATTGTAAAATTTCTAGACCTGATAATTATGTTGTACTTAGGGAGAAGAATGTCCTTATTAAAAAACGCATATTAACATTTTGTTTTTAGAGGTGAACTATCATGATACCTGCAATGTATGTTCAAATGGTTAAAGCCAAAAAATTATGACTGTGGTGTGTGTAAAAAGAGGAGGGGGAGGAAAGGATGGGGACAGAGAGAGAGAGAGAGAGAGAAGAGAACACAGCAAACTTTTTAAAATGTGGATGATTCAAATGAGTGGAATACAATAATGACCCCTCCATCACTTTCCTTCCCCCAACTTGCTTTGCTTTTCTTCATAGTTCATATCAACACATTATAATTGTTACTTTTTTATTATATATCTCTTCCACCCCCACCAGGATGCTAGGAACACCATGATGTAGAAACTAGTCCACCTTGTTCACTATTGAACTCCTAACAACCAGCACAATATCCAGTTCATAATAAGTACTAGTTGAATGGATGAATACATTTGCCATAAACCGGAACTCAAGAAGAGCTCATCTGTTCTAAATCCCACCATTTCTCCATCCCTTCCAAGAATTAACCTTTCTTGCTCTGAACTTCCGTAACACTTTCAACTTCTAGTATTCCATAATTTCGAGACTCAAGAAGAGAGAGACCATCAAGCATTGCATGGTGAATTGGCATCTGTGATAAGTCTTGAAATATGGGCAGGTTTATAAGAAAGGAACTTATGCAGGGAACTCCAGAAACCACACTCGCTCAGGTACTCACTCCTTCAAACACAGGGGAGTTGATTCCTGTCTCCGTCTCTCTCTCGCCCCCTCATCCATCAAGAATGGTCACTTGAGAATGACCAAATCATGTCCATTTTACTTCCCAAGTCTCTCATAAGTCTAAACCCCTTTTTACATTTCCAAGTCCCTTGCCACAGCTCAGGCCTTATTCTCTACACCTATACCATTGCTCCCAAATCCTCATCTGCCTTTCTAAAACCCAAAGCAGATCTATCTCTCCTTGCTCAAAACTCTTCTTGGGCCGGGTGCGGTGGCTCACGCCTGTAATCCTAGCACTCTGGGAGGCCGAGGCAGGTGGATCGTTTGAGCTCAGGAGTTCGAAACCAACCTGAGCAAGAGTGAGACCCCGTCTCTACTATAAATAGAAAGAAGTTAATTGGCCAACTAATATATATAGAAAAAATTAGCTGGGCATGGTGGCGCATGCCTGTAGTCCCAGCTACTTGGGAGGCTGAGGCAGCAGGATTGCTTGAGCCCAGGAGTTTGAGGTTGCTGTGAGCTAGGCTGACGCCACGGCACTCACTCTAGCCTGGGCAACAAAGCGAGACTCTGTCTCAA
>VSMD01139375.1:0-30521 GCA_008750895.1 Mirza zaza | reverse complement strand
GCGCCATCACCAGCACTGCTCTGGCCACGAAGGACGTCCACAGACGGGAGCTAACTTAACCGCAGCCCGGGGTGTGGGACCCCACCCTCATCCGGGAGGTGACCACCGGCCAGCAAGCCACAGAGTCCGGCCCAGGCCCAGCCTTTGCCGGGCTCCGGTGCCTCGGTTTCTCTTTACCCACCGCAGTGCCTCGCAGCCCTCGGGTTCCCCCAGGGATCGGAGCTTAAGCGCTAAAGTACGAACATTTCCACTTTTAAAAGGGAGCGCTTCTAAAATGCTGCGTGCGTGTACGTCTGAGACGAGCATTTCATCCCTTCTCGGCGGCTCCGAGGCAGCACCACGAGCACACGGCCCTGGCGACGTCGCCGCGGAGCCGGGTCCCCATCGCCGCGGAGCCCTGCCCTGGCCTGGCCCTCCCCGCGGCCACAGAAGCCGAGAGCCGGGCGCTAAGCAGGCTCTGGGCTTCCTGAGAGTGGCCGGCTGCTGGGGACTCGCCCACTCCGGGGCAGGAAGAACGAGGGGCCGGGGTGGGCGGAGTGTGAAACGAAGCCTCGGACGCAGCGCCGTGCCTCGATGAAGAAGTAGCAGATGCCCCTGAGGCCGTAGGTGATGCACGGCTTCTTCTTCCCCAGCCAGTAGTTGTCGGAGATGCACACGTAGTCCACGTCCTTAAAGAACGTGTCCTTCTGTGCGAAGATCAGCTCGTCCAGACCCTCGGAGCCCGACTCCTCCATGCCTTCCAGGCAGAACCGGATGTTCACGGGAACCTCCTGCGGGCAAGAAAGGGCGTGAGCAGGCCCCCAGCTTGGCCGCGCTCTCCTCTGGAAACACCACGCAGGACTACGGGTCTCAGGTATCTGACCTCTCCAGATGGACCGCGGAGCCCGCCCTGTGCACGGGGTGGCAGCCCCTCCCCGGCACTGGCCTGCCTGAGCCCGTCCTGGCGGGGAGCGGGGTGCCCACACACCACTGTGCTGCGCCCAGTGTGGGCAGCGCAGCTTTCCCTGGAGAGCCGGATGGCGACCAGCACCCCCACGCTGTCTGCAGCACACTTTGCTCCCCCAACTCGGGCCCCCCTCCCGAGATGAGAAAATGAGGTTGCTCAAGGAGCTGGTGACTGGCCAAAGGCCACGCAGGTTAAGCAACGGCAGGGCCTAAATTCGAACTCAAGTCCCAAACCACGCCCAGAGGGCTCTGTTCTCTAGATGCTTCCTCCCTGCCCTCCTCCTCCTCTTCTGCCCCCACACGAAACCTTCCACAAGACCCCGATCTGTGCAACGGGTCTCCGCGGAGCTGCTCTGAGAGGCTCTGCCTTGTGCACGGCCACCACCGAGCCACCAAGGGGTCTCCAGGCCCGGGCGGCACTTCCCTGCCGTGTACAATGACGCCTGGAGCAGAGGGTCCGAGACCCTTTTCAGAGCTGACATCCCATGCTTTGACAAAAATGCTCATCTTATTAGTTTATCTCGATATGAGACAAAAGCAAGGTGCACAAATGTCTATACAACATGACCATGATGGGGCTGATACCAATTGAAAACCTTGGTAAATAACAAAACCCTAACCATCTTCGAGGGTTAGGATTTAGGCAAGTTTTTCTCTTCAATTTTCTGTATTTTGCCAACTTTTAATAGTGGGCAGATATCTCATAGTTAAGAAAATAGATTTATTTAAAAAAATTTATTTTTAGGACACGAACCACCTGGAGGGAGTAAGGGCTCTGTCCAACGCCACACAGCCCGCCTCACATGCCAGCAGGTGGCCTCACTCACAGGGACAGGCAACGACTGAAAATTCGCATTTCACACGCTGGCAAAGACCTTGCTGAATCATCAATATCGTGACCTTTGAGCATCTATAAAACAAACTTTTAACGTTTCCGATCAAAGCTGGAAAACCAACGTATAATCTCAAGTCTGAGTCAGCCGTGCTGACGCGGGCCTGGGCGGCCGGCGTCCCCCCACGCAGCGACCCCGACGAGCTGCTGCTGCGTGAGCAGACGCTCATCTTTGCGTTGCGCGGACAGAACCCGCGAGTCGGGCCGAACCCGCGTGGGGCGTACCTGGCCTGTCTTCTGGTAAGCCTCCAGGGCGTTCAGCCAGCCGGCCACCGGGCCCTTGTCGTCGGTCGAGCCTCTCCCGTACAGCTTGCCTAGGACGGCAAGTTCGCAGAGTTAGGGCCACGACGAAACTGAAGGGAGCACGTCCCAGGGGAACGTCTGAGCACGCCCCAGTGAGGCCGCCCTTCCCGTGGGGAGCCCTGAGCCCCCACCCCCGCCCAGCGCCGCTGCTGGGATTTACTGGAGAATTCGCCACGGTTGCAGAGGCAAGTCACCTGGACACCACCCCTCTCCCGTGGCGGTCGCGGCAGGCAGCCAGTGCTTCCCGCCGAGCCGGGGCAGCAGCTCCCGGTCCGATTCCGGGACGCCGCTACCAGCTGGTTAGTTCCCTAAAACCACTGACCGTGAGCGACTCGGGCCAGAGAGCCCAGGCATACTCAGGGAACACACTGCGCCATCACTAAAACTGTCATCAAAAAAGAACTGCAGACTGGGCGAGGTGGCTCACGCCTGTAATCCTAGCACTCTGAGCAAGAGTGAGACCTCGTCTCTACTGAAAATACAAAGAAATTAATTGGCCAACTAAAAATATACAGAAAAAAAATTAGCCGGGCATGGTGGTGCGTGCCTGTAGTCCCAGCTACTCGGGAGGCTGAGGCAGGAGGATCGCTTGAGCCCAGGAGTTTGAGGTTGCTGTGAGCTAGGCTGACGCCACGGCACTCACTCTAGCCTGGGTAACAGAGTGAGACTCTGTCTCAAAAAAATAAAATAAAAAAGAACTACGAATCTCACCCCACCCAACTCTGACAACTGATTCAATAAAGAATAGAACTTATTATTACTATTCTCCTTTCTTTGTTATCACTTTGAAAACCAGAGGGTCTGACAGCGCTTCCGATGAGAGTAATCGGTGCCCGTAAGCCCTCCACGGCTGCTTCCGGGACCACCGCAGGGGCGCACGCTGGGCCGGGAAGCCGACAACGAGGTCGACAGCCCGGAAGACGAGCTCAGACCCTCCTCCCGCCTCTGCCGTTCCACCCGGCGGTGGGCCCCGGGGCGCCGGGCGAGGAGGGCAGCTGCACACGGCCGCTGCGCTCAGGCTGGACACCTCGCGGGGCCGCGCGGCGTCCGGGCCAGTCTCGCACTTCCTCGCGCCCAGACTGCTTTGAAGGTCGGGCGGCTTCCGGACGGCCCACCCCAAAGTAGTACCAGGCCCAAAGCCACCATCAGCTTAGCAATCTCCTTTTGTAAACTAAACTCGACTTTTCGAAAAAGCTGAACATCAAATACAAGCTCTCCTAAAAAAGATCCTAGTCCCTGCGGCAAAAGCTGGGCAGCTGTGGTAGTGGTGTGGTGCCCCCACCCCCCCCCGGCCGTGCGCCACAGCCGGGGGAACAAATCTGGCCTGCTACCCGGCCCCAGGGCTCTGTGGCAAGGAGGGGCAGCACGTGGCGGGTGTTTGCCAGGAGGCTGCTCTGCAATGAGGGGCTGGTCTAGGTCCACCACAGGCGGGTCCCCTGAGAGTGGCACTGGGAGGGGCTGAGAGGATGCCTGGGGCCGGCCTCACGGAGGGCCCGGTGGTGGCGACCGTGCTGACACCTGCAGATACAGGGGTGGGCCGGGGAGGAGCCACGCGGGCTCCGGGGGCTGCGTGTGGCGCCCGGGGCTGGCGCAGGCGGGAGGTGCGCAGACGAGGCGCTCTGCTCCGGACGTGTCCGAGAGCAGCCGCGCGGACGTGCGGCCTGACACTCAGGAGGAGCCCGAGTGCCCACGGAAGGCCAGTGCCACGGTCACTCTACTTGGCAATCACCCTGGGCTGAGGACAGTGGTACGGAATTAAACTCCGAAAGACGTTGCTTTGAGTAAAGTCGTTTCTCGATTCTGCACAGTATCGAGCAGAAGCGCACGGAGCCAGGAAGGGTCTGGACAGACCCAACGACCCAGTCCGAAGGGGTCTGATGAGGGAGTCGGGAACTTGGCCCAGCGGGGCGAGGCGCAGAGGAGGGTCAGACTGTCACACGCAGAAAACACGTGAACACTCAGAAATGGAAGCAAAAGACCTTCATACCTAACGGGGCAGGAAGGAAAGGGACCAGCCTACTCGAGTCCCCTGGCAGGTGCCCTGGAGGAAGCGCTGGCCGTGAGCAGCGGTCACATGGCCACCCTGACCCGGGCAGGCCGGGAGGGAAGACTCAGCGCCTGGGCGCGGCAGGTGGCAGGTGCTGGTCCCCAGACGCAGGCTGGGGCAGCTGCCGGTCGGGGTAGGCCACGGGGACTCCTTTCCACTGGAAAGGCAGGTTTCTGAAGTTCCAACCCCGAGGCTCCCGAGAGAACCTTCTGGAACTCGTGTTAAACACCACCCGTCCAGGGAAGAGAAAGCGCGGAGACGGCGGGTGACTCCGACGGCAACACGGCGCGCTCACCATCGCGCTCCACCAGGGTGAAGGGCTCGCTGTCCCAGCCGTCCTCCAGCGCCGCGGGCTGCACGTCCAGGTGGCCGTAGACGCACACCGTCTTCTTCCGCGCGTCGGAGCCCAGCTTGCCCAGCAGGATGGGAGGAAGGGGGATCTCCGAGCCGTCCGGGAGCTGCGAGGGAGAGGAACGTCAGCAAGGACAGGCTTCGTCTAAGACGCGCGGCACTCCCGGCAGATGCTAAAGTGCCTCGAGCTTTCTTATCCGTGCTCATCGACCAACCTCTACTGCAGAGTTTAACATCGCGCTGTTCAACGCAGTCAGTAATTAGTAAGAATTGACTTCCCGGTAACCTGGAGCACGTAGGCTCAGTGACATTTACTGACCACGGGCAGGTGCGAAATTTTTAAAGGCTGATTTTTCTTTCTTTCTTTCTTTCTTTTTTTTTTTTTTTGAGACAGAGTCTCACTTTGTTGCCCAGGCTAGAGTGAGTGCCATGGTGTCAGTCTAGCTCACAGCAACCTCAAACTCCTGGGCTCAAGCGATCCTCCTGCCTCAGCCTCCCAAGTAGCTGGGACTACAGGCATGAGCCACCATGCCCAGCTAATTTTTTGTATATATATTTTTTAGTTGGTCAATTAGTTTCTTTTGATTTTTTGTTTTAGTAGAGACGGGGTCTCGCTCAGGCTGGTTTCAAACTCCTGACCTCGAGCAATCCGCCCGCCTCGGCCTCCCAGAGTGCTAGGATTACAGGCGTGAGCCACCGCGACCGGCCGGCTGATTTTTCTTTACCTTTATGTAACAAAGCATGGAGCCTGGTCTTGGCAACTTAGCTTATTATTTTCTGAAAAGATGGTTAAGAACAACTACAGGCTTTTATCAGAAGACATATTTTTGAAATTCTGCACGCGGATCACCATCAGGCACAGAGACACCATGCGCACGAGGCCACACTAAATGGGGCAGTGGTGGCTGGGGCTCCTCCCGCGCCGGCCCCGCAGGCCTTGGCCCTTGCAAGCCCTCCAGCCTGAGGATGTCGTGCGGCCCAGAACTCTCTCTGCCTCTCCGCAAAGGCAAAGCCCTCCGGGGCCCTTGTTCCAACTCCCACCTCAGGTCGACAACGCCCCCACCTTTTACTTTAGACCACGGCCCGCTCAGGCTGCGCAAAACCCCTACAGCCCACGCAGGTCCTCTACCAGCGCCTACGATCTAGCGCAAAAACCCGGGTATCACTGCAGGGCATCACGAGCAAACGGCGGGGGAGGGTGTGAGCACTCGCGCTTTTGTTCTAGCCGCAGGATGGGATCGCACACACTAGAACATCACCCACTGGTTGATCTAGTTACTAGTTACTAAAAATAGTAACTAGTTAGCGTTCGTCTAGTTACTAAAAAACACTGTTCGTGAAGATGGGCATTGATAAACAGAACACACAAACTAAACTGATGATGCGGCTGAACTAACAATTTACAGTTAAGAGGTAGGATGGGCAGCACACTGAAAACCACGCCCAGGCCAGGGCGATGCTGGTGCCACGGGGTCCTTCCCCCAACTCCAGGGCTCCCAAGCTCCAAGTGAGCAAGCACGTCAGGGAACGTGGCAGGCGGCTGGAATTCTTGTAGGACACAGGAGGTTTATTCGGTAATTTTAGGAACTCTTATGACCCAACAGCTACTCCTGTGCAGCAGCTGGACCGATGTCCCTCAGCCACGCAACTGCCCTCGGGCTGGGTTTGCCAGCCGGTTCTCTCCAGCACGGCCTGCAGCCACCAGAGGCAAACAGTTGTTCCTTAAAAAACCCTGTCCTGGTCACAGAGAACACACGGCCTCAGTGGTCACAGCTGGACCTCAGCTTGTCCCAGAAAGATATTGACTTTTAAACAGTAACAGATTTTCTGTAAATAGATTTCTATTCCATAGAGCTCCAATGAAATACTTCTGGGCCCGTAGGGAAAATTGTTCTGAAATTCACTAGGACCTCAAACTCCCAACGTCATCTTTCCTCCATAAGCCTGAAAACGCTCCAGCTTCTGCTCTTCCCCGTGAAGACGCACAGCTCCACCCTCACACCTGCCTCAAGTCATTGTCACTGTCTGAACAATGGGGCCCTGCTGCCAAATGAACGCACAGAGCTGTTGCCACCTCACACGGCAGCTTCTCTGCAGAGCTTTTCCTCCAGCGACAGCATCTTTCAATTCCTTGATAAAAGTAGGTGTTATATATTTCAAAATCGTGTAATAGTGATTTTAGTCTTTTATGGAAGCCCTTTTCTTTAGAACTGCACTGTAAAGTCAGTGATAAATGAAATAAACTGTCTACTGTGATAAAACAACTCTTAAAGCTTATTTACCTCGCCTAGATTTTTTTTTTATGTATCAGGAAAAAAGGGAGGGAGAGCAAGGCAAGTGCATGCCTCAAAGGAAGGGAACACTACAAGGACACTTGGTTTATTCTCCCAAGGGTGTGGGGAAATTGCTGGGAAGCTGTAATACATCTTAAATCAACTGTTGAATTTGCTTTCAGAAGAAAATCTCAAATGAACAGCACTGGATTGGGAATTTAATCCTGGCTTTGTAAGAAACCTACTGTTTGCCCCAGTGGGTGCAAAGCCCACCAGGGCCTTGGGTTTCTCGCACTGATGAAATGAACGCACTGAACTGAATGTCCACACCCCAAATTCCAGGACTGCGCCTTCAACTGGACAGCTCAATCATCAGGCAAGAGAACCGAGACAAACCAAAACTTGTCACACTCTGTAATATAAAAGGATATTACAAACTTTGAAAATATGGCATGAACATGCAATTCACATGGGGCTGAAATCATCTGAAACTAAAACAGTGGAATAATGTACCGTGAAATGAAATTTTTCACTTAAATTAAGAAGAAAACAAACCATTCTTACCTGTCAGAATCCTGCCTTAAAATGCAGCCGGCCCCAGCAACAGCCGCCCGGCCCCGCAAATATCTCTTATGAAAAAGTGCCGTTCTACCAACCGTGATGCTTGGGGCCACAGGCTGTGTGGGTCGGGGGAAGGGACCCTTATTATTTTTAAATCGACGCGGGTAAAGTGTAACTTCCTAATTTGAAAGCTTACTGATTTCTGGGAAGGGAATCTCAGCTGTTCTCTAAGAATGACAGTCACATTAACTTATTCTTGAGCAACCACCAACAGATCTCCTTCCTGGAGAAAAGTGCTGAGTATCACAAAACCTTTGCCCCAGTCCAACCGAAGCAATGATATACTGAACTTATGACCCAAACCAGGCCCTTTTCTGTTTGCTTTCAGGATGAGCAGGCTATCTGAAACAAAATCTCTTTCCAGAACTCGTGGAGTCCGATCAACCCTGCAGGCAGAGCATCAGAGGCTCTGCGGAGGAGGAATGCCGCTTCGCACCTTTTGTTTTCCGATGTCCACCAGTTCCACGGAGCCGCCCAGCTGCTTGATGTCTGCAGCGGCGACTTCCATCATCCTCTTGATTTCGCCCCTCTTCTCGGGCCACGCGGACACGCTCTGGATGGCCACCCATTTTGCAAGTTTCTGTTTGTGGATAACAAGCAAAAACGGATTCTGAAAAGGTGTCCCTTAAGACAGGAAGGGTTTCCATAATCTTGCCATATTTCAGGCACACGAAGTTCATTTCCTGCCTGTGGCCGCTCCGTTTTGAACAGATGAGAATAGACCCATCACATTTGCTTTTTGCTTAAGATTTTAAAAACTGTACTGACTCCATACCAAGCACTAGAGCGTGAGAGAAAAAGTGTCAGAATGTGTATTTTTTTTTTTTTTTTTTTGAGACAGAGTCTCGCTTTGTTGCCCAGGCTAGAGTGAGTGCCGTGGTGTCAGCCTGGCTCACAGCAACCTCAATCTCCTGGGCTCAAGCAATCCTCCTGCCTCAGCCTCCCGAGTAGCTGGGACTACGGGCATGTGCCATCATGCCCAGCTAATTTTTTTTCTATATGTATTAGTTGGCCAATTCATTTGTTTCTATTTATAGTAGAGACGGGGTCTTGCTCTTGCTCAGGCTGGTTTCGAACTCCTGACCTGGAGCAATCCGCCCTCCTCAGCCTCCCAAAGTGCTAGGATTACAGGTGTGAGCCACCTCGGCCGGCCAGAATGTGTATTTTTAACCATTAAGGATAAAGTGAATGTAAAACACACAAAGGTCTATGGTTAAGTTTATATCTGAATCCAAAGAAATTACAACTGAAAGATATAGAAAATACACAATGTTGCCACAGTCCACAGTCTGCTCATTTATCATCCTGACAATGGCCAAGTTCTCAAAGTATAACTTTTAGGATGAGAATTCTAAAGGTTTCATCTGAAATGTGTCTACTAAAAATAACTTTAAAGCATAATTCTTTAAGTTAACATCAATAAATAGATTAATATATAACATTACTGATTCACGCATAGCATGCTAAAGGCAACTAGTTTTTTACCTTACCTCTCATGAGAAATTGTAGATGGAGATTAAACAAAAATCTTGAATTAGCTTTGCTATTCTCAGAAACATATACTAACACTTTCTGTCAAAACCCAAAAGTGTAACTTACACTGTAATGGGAAAGTGGAGGAATAGCTATCTAGGCAACACTTTTAATACTTGATTTAAATGCCATTATTCATATTAGCTTCCTGAAATTTGAAGATTAAACCAAAATTTAACATTTACTAGAGTGAAATATTCCCTTACCTTAATGTAGTGATCCTGATTTTCATCGATGTACTTAAACAGGGTAGTAAGGTCCGACATCTTTCCACCAGACCCGAGTTGCAGATCTTGAAGATTCTTGGAAGAGCCACAGGTCAGTCCTGCCTCTAGAAGGAACAGGCTGAGCTGTAAAGTGCTACTCCACCCCCTAGCATTGCAACGTCAGCATCACGAGGACGCCCCAGGAAGTGACTGCAGCTTCAGAGACAAGAGCTCTGGGAATGACTTGGAGACTCAAATTGATCTTGGAGACTCAAATTGATCTTTCCCTTTTTTTCTTGGAAGGAAAATCTATAGAAAACTGTGTGTCGAATGGGAGGTAACTGAAGGAAGGGCCCAAGCTGAAGACAATCCAGTGAAACTAAAAATACTTTTGAGTTTTACTGGCACTTAAAAAAAGTTTTTTTGTTCAATTCTTAAAGCACACAGAGAACTTTCCACTTTCTATTACCATGAAGCACACAGTCACTTCAGGGATCCCAACAAAGATGTCATGTCCTGCCTCTCCCACAAAACCCACAAGCCAGACAACAGAGCCCGAGGAAAGCCAGATTCAGTTTAGGAAAGTTGGTGATTGTGGACCAGGAACAACCCAGGGGCAGCAGCTAAACCTCTGAGAACCTAAGAACGTCCAGCAACTACACAGCTGCCCAGCGTGGCATATTTCCTAGCATCCAGTTTTTCGTGCTTGAGACCCAGCAACTTCTGTTCCACCTTATAAAAAAGGTGAAAAAATTTACTTGACTATTTTAAAAAATTGGAATGTATATGAAATAAACATGGTTCTGGCACTGAGACTTTCAAAATTGGTCCTCTCTCCCTTCTTCAACAGACAATTGGGATTCCTTCAAGTGACAAGACTGAAACTTCAGCAGCAGTGTAGAAGAGATCAGCTACACTCAAATTCCAGCAAATTCGGTTCTGCAGCTAAGCGAAAGAGTTTCAGAATCACAGCCAAGATCCTACTACACAGACGTAGTAGTTCTGGAGCGCAATGCCAGATAAATGCCTGTGTATCGGCATTCTGTAGGGAAAGCACTTTTTCTTGGCATAGGATTCCAAAGGGACTTCTAAACAGAGAGGTGACTTTATCCACTGTGGCACAGTGTGGCAGCTGTTTAGAAGTTACTGGAGCTGAGCAGGGTAATGAAATCACAGGGTACTGCAAGTAGCAAACGTGATTTCTGTTTGGGTGGGAGATAAAACCACTTCCTTCTCGAGTGCCCTCTTCTTACTCTTCAAACTGCAGCAACAGAGATGAAATATTTACATACCTCCCAGCCAATTCAGACGGCCTCAGCCAGGCAATCATGTGGAAAAGCCTCCAGTGAGACAGAGTCCACAAATACTGTAGTGGCCTTTTATGAGTGTTAATAAGGTGAAACTTTTATCCAACTGTTGCCAAAAATGTACACAGGGAAGCTACTTGTTTACCTCAAAAGAAACTCTATTTAGCAGGACAATATGCTACACAGGTTGCTTTTCATTTGGGTTCACTAAATACAATTAATCCCAAATATTCTCATTAATATTATGTTCTTTGTAGCCAAATTAACCAATGGCCTTCTTGCCAAAGTCATTCAAGGATAAACTAGTTATATGCCGAATAACAATGTTTCCATCAACCATCAAAGAGGGACCTTATTAAAACAGGGTCCCATAAAATTATAATGGAGCTGAAAAATTCCTCTTCCGGGTTTAGATACATTTAGATACACAAGTATCAACTATTGTGTTACAAATGCCTACAGTACTCAGTGCATAAAATTCTGTACAGGTTTGTAGCCTGGGAGCAATATGCTTATACCATATAGCCTAGGTGTGTAGGAGACTATACCACTTAGGTTTGTGTAAGTACAAGCCTAGGATGTTAGCACAAGCAAGAAATCACACGGTGAATTTCTCAGACAGTATCTCATCCTTAAGCGATGTATTAACTGTAATTATCTAAGGTGCACCTTTCACCAAAGTAGTGTGGACAGAGATCACAGTTTGTTCAGCTATCTATGCAAAGCCATCAGGGCTGGGCTAAAGGCAACTTCTATTAACCTTCACAGGGTCAAAACAGGTCCGGGCAGGTTCCACTTTCTCCCACTCACAGTTCTGGGTTGTTTCTGTTTCACCTCCCCTAGTACCAGAGCCATTAAATGGAACCAATTTTGTGTGTCCTGAAGAGCCCCATTTCCTAAGGTAAAAGCAATATGTTGGATAGAGCGAAAGCAAATATTATCCTTTCAAATAAATAAACAGCCTCACTCCCCTTTTGGAATCTAAAGTTCTTGGGAAGCAACGTAATTTACACAGTGAGGCTAGTGAACAGGGAAGGAGGAAGCTCCTGGAACGATGCGGCAGCACACACACACCACTCTCTTACCTCTGAGTATCTCGATCCTTGTCCCTTGTTAGTCCCAGGTATATACTAAATACCTGAATGATGGCCTCAAGTCTATGTAGAAACCACTAAGACAAGGGCAGGATCCTCCGCTTCGCCCAACATAGAGCTTCACCCTAAACAGCCTGTGAACGTCTCTTCCTCCACTCCTGCCTGCAGACGCTGGGGACAAGGTATCAGCAGCAGGCCCCCAGGTCCCCCGCCCCTGACACTCGATCTCCCCTAGGAATACGCCCGGAACCTGACTTTGGCCGCGGGGGAGGGCGGGCGGGCAGACCGGCGGCCCGTCTGTGCGCCCCGGCTCTCCAGGACCCTCCCGCGGCCGGGCCGGTCTCCCCTCCCTGTTACAGGTGAGGCTGACGGAATGTGTGACCTGCCCCGGGCCAGGAGGCCGGGAAGGGGCTCTGTCTCCTCTCAGGCGCTTCCTCCTGCGGGCAACCTCCCAGCCCCACACGCGGAGAGCCAGGAGCCGGGGCCCGGGCCCCCGGGGCGAGCCTGTCCAGCAAGAGCAACCCGAGGCTCCGGGACAGGGCCTGCCGGGGGAGGCCGGCGTTCTCGGCCGGCCCCTCGGGGAGGCGTGCGACCCCCACCGCCAGGGCGGACACCGGGAAGCGCCGGGCGGCCCGAGCGAGGCGCGCCACCGAGCCTGGTGCGGCGGCCGGGGGCGCCGCACGGTCCCGGCGCCCATCGCACCCAGCCGGCCGGGCGCTGCGGGCGGGTGGCCTGGCTGCCCAGGGCCGCCGGGGTGACCCGTCCCGGGCCTCTGGCCCGACCGCGCGTGGGCACAGCCCGGCTCCATTGTTCCAGCCGGGCCGCGGCCCGGAGCCCCAAGACCGCTGCGAGCCAGGCGTGACTCCCGCCCGGCCCGGCCCGGCCCGGCCCCAGGCTCGCGCCGCCCCTCCGGGGAGGCCCGGTCGCCGAGGCCCGCTTACCCGCAGCAGGTCGCACGCCGGTTCCGCACCGCGTGTCCGCGGCCACGCCCCCCGGCGCGGGCCCGCCCCGCCGCCATCCCGCCCACCAATCCCGGCCGGGTTCGGAGGGCTGGCGTCGCTCCGCCCCCGTCCCGCCCACTAACCCCGTGCTCCGTCAGGGGGCCGATGTCGCTCCGCCCTCTCCTCCCATCAATCCCCGGGCTGCCTTCGCCCCGCCCTTTCCACCAATCCCCGGCCTCGCCTACCGGGCTGATGTGGCCCCGCCCCGCCCCTTCCACCAATCCCCGGCCTCGCCTAGAGAGCTAGTGTAGCCCCGCCCCTTCTACCAATCCCCGGCGTCTCTTAGAGGGCTGATGTGGCCCCGCCCCTCCCTTCCACCAATACCCGGCCTCTCCTAGAGGGTTGATGTAACCCCGCCCCTCCCCTTCCACCAATCCCTGGCCTCGACTAAGCTGATGTCGCCCCGCCCTACCCTCCGTCGCCCCGCCCCTCCCGGGCCCTGGGCGGAGTGAGGGGCGGCGCGTTGCAGCCGGGCTTCCCCGGGCCGGCCCGGGGTCCTGGGAACCCGAGCCTGGGGGCGTCTGGCCGGCGCGGCGGCCTCGCGCTGTGCTTCCCCGCTCGCTCCAGGGTGTGGTCCGAGAAGCCGCCTTTCGTGCGGCTCTGAGGTCCGAAACCGGGGCCCACACTGCGCCCGCGCCCGTCCCCGCCGCTCCAGGAAGGGCAGGGGGTCCTGCGGGTCGCACGCGGAGCGTGGCCGCTGGTGTGCAAAGCCCCCACCCCAGCCCAGCCCCGGCGCCGGGTCAAGAGTGGAGGCGTTCTGGGGTTCAAGGCCCTGACCCGGCGCTGGTGACAGAGCGGGCCCCGCCCGCCTGCTGGGCCTCAGCCTCACCCCGTCCTGGGGGCCTGTCACCCCATCTGCTCAGTTTTCCTTGGCCTCTCAACGAAAGCATTTGGCAAGACTGTACCACTACCGCATTCTTTAAGTAGTGACTCCTCTGGGATCATTTTTTTTGAAAAAAAATTAATTTGATAGCTGCAAGGGATGTCATTTCTCACATACTGTAAATATTTTAAAATAAAATAACCTCCCCCCTTTAAACATTAGGTGGTTTGTTTTCTCTTTAGATTTCAATTCCATTCCACATCCCTCATAGATTTTTGTCAAATGTAACATGTTTTTTGTGTGTGTGTGAGACAGAGTCTCACTTTGTTGCCTGGGATAGAGTGCCGTGGAGTCAGCCTGGCTCACAGCAACCTCAAACTCCTGGGCTCAAGCTATCCTCCTGCCTCAGCCTCCTGAGTAGCTGGAAATACAGGCACGCGCCACCATGCCCGGCTAATTTTTTCTATATAGATTAGTTGGCCAATTAATTTCTTACTATTTTTAGTAGAGACGGGGTCTCGCTCTTGCTCAGGCTGGTTTTGAACTCCTGACTTTAAGCGATCCACCCACCTCAGCCTCCCAGAGTGCTAGGACTACAGGCGTGAGCCACCGCGCCCGGCCCAAATGTAACATTTTTATAGTTGAGAGTCTTTACTGATGAGCCTGTTACCGGCTGGTGAACCCCTCGGTTCTTCTGGCCATGGAAAAACAGCAAAGTCAGTTTTGCAGCAGCAGAGGGGTTAATAGCAGGTGCACGTCCAAGTCCAAGGGGACTGTGGCCCTGGGGTTTCTGTGTCACAGTCACCAAGCTGATCACCAAGCCACAGTACACTCTGTCCAGGGTAGGAGTGGGCACAGCCCAGTGACCCTGGGTCTTTGTGCCATCCCTTTTTCTCTTGTCTGGCCTCTCCCCCTTCCTGACATTTTCTCTTCCTCTTTTTTCTTGACCAGTGGGGGTGTTGTCTCCTTCCTGTCGTTGGGCAGGGGGCAGCTTTTCACTTTGTCATGGTTAGGCCCTGATGTGGTGGGAGGGTGACTGTAATATATAATGTCCCCTGTGTTGTTTCTGTTAGGTTTCTTGTGATAGCTATAGTTACTCTTATCCTGTTGTTGTCACAGCATGTTCCCTTACTCAGCATGCCATTTGTTTACCTTGCTTGCTTTCATATTTTCTCTGCTCGTCTCACTTTTCTTATGCTAGCATTCTGGGACACTTGCTGTCATCTCACCCTGCAGTGTGTTTTCTTACGCAGGGTCCCATTGCTTACATGGCCCGTCCTCAGTTCCTTTGCTCATGTCTGCTTTCCCACGTACGACAACACTATCAATTTTTCTCCACAAGAGAATATATATAAAAATTTAAATAAATATCTGCTTCCCTATAATCAAAAAGCTGTAAGTGTTAAAAATTTTTTCTTCTGGATTAAATTCTTATTGCCTTGATTATTAGTACATGCATGATTTTTAAAAGATCTAAATATATTACACATTTGGGTAAATAATTTTTAGATATTAAAAATAAAAATCATTACAACTACATCTTTAATCATATCTATTGGGATTAAAAAAATTAGTTCAGGTATCCACAAATGAGATTATTGGTAGAATGAGGCAGGGTTTGGTGAAAAATACAGCAAAAAGAAGTCATTTGGAGTAAAATCCAAAACAAGCCACCGTTACACTTATCAAAACTTAATAAGAACATGGTGGGGATAAATAAATGGGCAAAGAAGCTGTTGACAGACAAGAGCAAGCACCTGGGCCCAAGTAAACAATGAACATGCACTTGCGATACTTGATCATCGTTTGACAAAAGCCGATAAAAAATGTTTCTCCTGTGAATCTGAATAAACGTTAGGAAAATACAGAATTCATTCTTAATGTAAACCCTTTTACTCAGATATATGTCAATTGTCAGAAGGTAGAACTTTCTAGGTTCTGCCCCTTGAAATAATGCAAACTATGCACCTGATCAGTGTCCTCAATCAAGGAGGCGTTTTGGAATACAGTGTGGCATTTCCCGTTGTCCCTTTGTTTGCAGCATGCGAGGCCTTTGGAGTTAATAAACATACAGCATTTAGAACAATGCCTGGCACTGAAGCCCTGGGAACAGGAAGCCTGGAGAGGCTCGTGGTCAGTCAGCTCCACTGCCAGCACCCTCCAGGAGAGAGCCCCTGCGGAATTCGAGCAGCTGGAAATTGATGTCCTTAAAACTCTCTGAATCCTCTTTAAAAAGTCTCTTTGTGCCCTTAGGTATCTCAGTCTGAAGACCACAGCCCTAGACATGGCAGTTCAGTAAATGCTACAGCTGAGACTACGCGTGCACAGCTCCAAACCTCCAGCAGGTGGCCCTGTCCATCCATCTCTTCCCGAGGGAAGCGCATTGCAGGTGGCTGAGGCAGCAACAAATCTGATCTGCGCTTAAAGACCTAGATGGATTGTTCTGCTTCTTCTCCAGTTGCTGCAGGTTTTAGTTCTCAGCGTGAGACAAGAGCTTCGTCTCCAGAACCCCAGTCGGTTCTGTTTAACCAAACTTAACTAGACACACAGTCTATGGGAACACACACCCCCTGGAAGACAGAATTTTCCTGGAATCAGAGACCACTTTGGAGAGTGTAATTATTCCCCAGATGCAGAGAAATAGTTGGTAACTGTTTTAGAGAATCACTGCCGAGCAGGATGGCTTAAAGAAGAAAACAGTATAAGGAGATGAGGAAGGGACAGTTATGTGTGGACACCACATTTTGTCAGGCTTACAAAGTCGGTAGACTCTACTCCACCCTGTAGTTGGTCTCTAGCAGTGTCTCTGGCTGAGTTCATTCCCAGGCAGCAGCCAGTCTCATGCTCCAGACTCAAATGCTCCCATTTCCTCTGGCCAGCTAGACCTCAGTGCCCCAGCCCTTCAAAACTCAGTGTGTCCAAAGCCAAACTCATAACTTTGCTTCCCTCCAACTACCTCCGCCTGTGGTGGGCAGGATTCTGAGATCCCTGCCCCATCCCCTAGAGCATGGTGGGCCTGACCTAACCAGGCAAGCTCTTTGGAAGAAGGTTTAGAGCTCAGAGCTGAGAGGAGCCAGAGAGATTTGCAGCTGCAGCGGATGTTCTCCTGCAGGCCTAGAGGACCAATTGCCATGCTGTGGGGAGGGGCTGAGGGAGGGTCCCTTTGGCTGTTTTCTCTCCAGTTTCTAGAGTGGGTGCCACCAATCCTCAGCGCCCCTTGGTTTGTGGCTGTATCACTCCAGTCTCTGCCTCCTGCTGGACGTGGCAGCATTCCCTCCATGGGTGTCTGCGTCCTAATTAGGAGGTCGCCAGGCATAGGATTAGGGCCCGTCCTAATCCAGCGGGACCTCATGTCTTGTTAAACTGATGGCATCTGCAAAGACCCTGCCTCCAGATACGTCACATCCATTGATTCCAGGTGGACACGAGTCTCGTGGAGACACCATTCAACCCGCTACAGATACACACTAACTTAAATGCGACTGACGATTTTCTGTCTGAGATGGCTTCTGCACTCAAATATTTCTCATTTCCACAGCCGCCAGCCTGCTCCGGGCCTTCATTCCCATGTCTCAGAGGGATAACACCCAGTGTCCTACCGTGGGGGGGTCGGTCCCACCACGGGTGCTGGAGAAGGAACACCAGCCGGCACAGCCGAGCATCGCTGCTCACAGGCCACTGTGTCACCGTTTCCTGCGTGTTGTGTTTAAAAAAGTGAAGCCCCAGGGCTTTCAGGGCAAAAGTGCAACTTAATTTTTTTTTTATAACTGAACTTGATTTTTATCTGAAAGACCCAGGTCTATCTGATGTGGAAACGAATCAGATCCTTTCCAGATGGACGCGATCACTGCAGTGAGCTTTCTCAGTCAGTTCTGTTTTGACCTTCGTCGTACTTAGAACTTGTGCCCCTCCCTCCCCGTGCCCCCTCACTCCCGGCCAGTGCCAGGCTCTCGGCTCATGCAAATGCCGCTGTCTGCGCAGGAGAGAGGTCAGTCTAGTCCTTTCTGGGTTTTTCTCAGGCCTGTGAGGGATCTAGTGGCCCCGATGCCCTGTTCCTTGTGGGTGCCTCTTCCCAAACTGGCTCCAGCTGTGAGTCCGAGACGGCTCCTGTCCAGCCAGGTAACCAAGCTGCACGGCCTGCCGCTGCCCGGGACCCCGCTAGACTGCCGGCTCTGTGCTGGTCTCTCTTTCTCCTACACATCCTTTCTTGGCCCACATTTGGATGTTCTCTTCAAGGGTCAAGGAACTGTTTCAGGTCCTCTTCTGTCCTGACGTGTCATCTTGCCATTTTTGTTCTCCCGCAGCCACATGGTGGTGGCAGTGATGACACGGGAGATGTTGCTAGGTTTGCTGCCTCTTGGGCTTCCCCCAGGAAGTGGAGCAAGGACCTCAATACTCTTGGGTTCCTAACAGGAAGCTGGTCTGTCGTACATGGCCCCGCAGACCTGGAGCCTTTCAGTTTCTCTGCGTTTCAGCTGTGGTCTCACTATCCACATCACAGGTGTGAGTTCTGGCCCGAGTGAGAACAGGGTTGACAGGGATGGCGGGGACCAAGAGCCCCCTGGGTTGCTGTTCACATTCAACCTGCCACAGCCGCCCTGGCGGGTTGGGGGCCCCTGCAGGGAGCATGTACGAGCAGGGAAAGTAGGAACTTGGTCTCTGCCCAGAATCTGTTTCTCCAGGGTAATGTGGGGCAGTGTAACACTCTGTGGATGACAGCTTTTGTACTTGACAAATAACTGCGTGTTTTCTGATTCCCGGCCTAGGAAGATATTCTGAAAACAAGATTGGAAACCGGCTGGGAAGGTAGGGCAGCTTCTGCACTGAGCTCACTCTTGCATTGTTCTCCGCGGTCTCCGATCTGGCCTCCACCCGTCCGCCCGCCCGCCAGGCCATCCTTGCAGGGACATTCCTTCAGGGCAGGGCAGGCCTAGTGCGGATTCCTTCTGAAGCACCCTGGGTTAGACTGTCAGGCCTCCAGGAGCGGTGAATCACGCAGGCTGCTGCGGCTAACCCGGGCTTGTCGGAGGAGGACTTCTTCTCCAGGGGACCTGGCAGCGCCCACTGCCGCCTGGCGGCCAGCTTACTGAGGAGCCTGTGCCACTCGGCCTCTGTTCCCTGTTGTCAGCAATTCTGCTTCCACTTTCCACTCGGATACGGAGGGGTTCGGTTCCTATCTCTCAGGTTGAAATTTCGCAAAGACAGCATGCGACTGGTTTGGCAAGTCACCCCTAGGAACACAGTTCGTCTACATGCAGAGCACTGCTCCAAGCTCTCTCCAGGCCTCGGGGGCTCTGGGCCAATGGGCACCTTCGTCAGGCTCCCTGCCAGCCCCGGTCCCTGGGCCAAGGAGGCAAAGCCACGTGGTGCACAGCATGGCCGTCTGCACTTGAACCCCAATGATAATGAGGGCCCTGAGACTTCTCTGACAGGGGTGACACAGCTGGCCGACCCCACACGGCCTGTGGCCCAGCCCAGGATCCTGGATGTGGAACAGGAAAGGTCTCCTAAGCAGTCGGGACGTGCCATGCGGCAGTTTGCACAGGTGCCCTCCTGACCAAGCTGGAAAAAAGCAGTGTGCGAGGGGCTGACGTTCCCCAGGACTTCTTCCTCCCCAGTTCTAGGGTTCAGGCTGGGATTCTATCCCTGCATTTGTAGAAATAGAACTAATGTATCCTCAGGATAAAAGCTGCCCGTGGACTTAGAACATACTTCTTCATTTAATGGTCTCCAGGTGGCATTTTCATCCAAGAATTAGGAGTGCCAACCTGGGCAGAGAAGTTCAAGTATGCAGTTAAGAGAGATGGAAATGAGCCCACAGAATGAAGCCCTTAAAGTCTTTTAAACCACTGCTTTGAAGAAAACGCCAATTATTCCAATGACTACCGTCTGCCGAAAACAGCAGCAGCAACAAAACCTATTCTTAACTTTTTTTTTTTTTTTATGAGTACTTCCTGCTTCCTGGTTTAGAACAGTTAGATGATACCTTTACTCTAAGTATGTTAAAGAAAGTCAGTGCAATGAATTCATAACATGTGTCGCGGTTTTCTCTAATTCAATGACATCTACCCTAGCCGACACCAAAGATGTTTGAGTTCAAAGAGCTTTAAGATGTAAGGCATTGCTGTTTCCACCAATATTTTCAGGCTTTTTACAAAGGTCAGCAAAAGCATCATGGAACTAGAGTAAATATGGATGTGGCCCTGGTTAGCAGTGAGACTGCAGTTCTGGCTCTGCGTCTCGTGTTGTCATGTCTGAGCTCTCTGGACAGTATGTTCTCTGTTTTACTGCAATTGTTTTTAGCTGTATATTTGTACTAGAGAGAGAGTTTGGCTGCCAAATGTCTGAATAGAAACTTGTTATTAGTTGGACACTGGATTTTCTTTTTTCACAGTTGGCATTTTAGGGATGCATTATTGTTGATGTGTCAGTGTGCCACACAGATTTTCACAATATGACACTTTTGGAAAGAGTGTTCTGAAAGTCACTGTTGTATCACGCCAACGCAAAGCTCTAAGTAGGAACATGGACCTTTGATCTCAAGAACTGAATTAGCTGAGTCCCTGGTTCGATAGGAGTTGGAAGAGTGAATGAGCAAATGATTGAGCAGATAAAGCTTGTGAAACCATTGCCCGACTAATGGTTTCGTCTAAGCGAAACCCACCTCTCCTTCGGGTGGTTCTTTCCGTACCTGCCTCGGGTCCTCCTCTCAGACAGGGTTGCAGCTGCAGTGACTTGGAAGAAAACTTAAAATGCTTTTCCTTCCCCCACTCCTACTGCACACATTATATATATAGATTACATATAAAATATAGATTATATAGGTTATATATAAAATATAGATTATGTATGCACACATATGTATACATATACATGTATATGCACGTATATATGTATATAATTATATAGACTGCAGCAAAGTCGTGCACACCTGTAGTCCCAGCTACTGGGAAGGCTGAGGTGGGAGGATCACTTGAGGCCAGGAGTTCAAGGCCAGCCTGGGCAATATAGCAAACCCCATCTCTCTAAAATATACATATATATGTATATACACACATTTAAAAGATATATATATATAGGCTGAAAGGCTTGAGACTTAAGGTTATAGTTACTTATTCATAATCTGGGACTAGATTTCTGAATAAACGCACAAAATTCTCTTTTGCCCATACACAATCTATATCTATCCAAGATGGAAAAAAAGAGGGGGGGCAATCACCACCCCTGGCAAAATTTCAACACAGCTCAAAATTTCTGCCACATTACAGTTTTTGGACAAAAGGAAATAAAGCGCCTTCCCCAATTCATCTGCAGGTTTTGAGATGCTAGAACCAGCTGCCAGTTGAGTGTGCAGCAGCTGTTTCAATAGCCTCCAAATGGTTTTATGTTTTCAGGTATCCTTGAATTAAATCTTTAGATTTTTATCTGAAACTAAATTGTAATAACTTCCCTTCAGGTTTCTTGCATTAATTATAGGAAACATGCAGAAAATCTCCTTAAAAAGTACCATTTCTAAAACTTGTAATGTTTAACGGTTCACAAAGCACGTTTCATTCCTCATTTCATCCGCTACTCAGAGCAAACTTTGAGTCAGTATTTTGTTTCCTCTATAATCTGCTATCCTTCTACTTATTTTCAACCTGTATCATGGGCCAAGTTGAAGGTGGGATGGGAGGGCTGAGAGGGGGCTGAGATGTGTTTTGTCTATAGTTGTGAAAACTGCCATCTTAAAGCTTACCCAAATCCTGAAATACAACTGGACTCATAAAAATTTTGTCGGTAACAAAAAAAAGTATGATTCTTGATGTACAAAAAAGTTAACTGGCCGGGCGCGGTGGCTCAAGCCTGTAATCCTAGCTCTCTGGGAGGCCGAGGTGGGCGGATCATTTGAGCTCAGGAGTTCGAGACCCCATCTCTACTATAAATAGAAAGAAATTAATTGGCCAACTAAAATATATATATAGAAAAAATTAGCCGGGCATGGTGGCACATGCCTGTAGTCCCAGCTACTTGGGAGGCTGAGGCAGCAGGATTGCTTGAGCCCAGGAGTCTGAGGTTGCTGTGAGCTAGGCTGACACCACGGCACTCACTCTAGCCTGGGCAACAAAGTGAGACTCTGTCTCAAAAAAAAAAAAAAAAGTTAACTTTGGGCCAGGCGCAGTAGCTCATGCCTGTAATCCCAGCACTCTGGGAGGCCAAGGTGGGAGGATCGCTTGAGCTCAGGAGTTTGAGACCAGCCTAAGCAAGAGAAAGACCCTGTCTCTACTATAAATAGAAAGAAATTAGCCAAACGATTAAAAATAGAAAGAAATTAGCTAGGCACGGTGGCACATGCCTGTAGTCCCACCTACCTGGGAGGCTAAGGCAGGAGGATCCCTTGAACCCCGGAGTTTGAGGTCGTTGTGAGCTGAGCTGACACCACGGCACTCTAGCTGGGGCAACAGAGCAAGATTCTTCTGTCTGAAAAAAAAAAAAAAAAAAAGTTAACTTTGGCAGAAGTTCCAAAATGTTGTTTAAGTCCCATTTGCTGTTCCTAAGCACAGCTTCACAACATCCTTCACTCTTCATACTTAAAAGAGGAAAATGTTAACATCTCGTTCACAAAGGAGAAACTGTTGCCCTTCATTGGTAGTTATAGGCGGTACCTGAGTACATGGAAAGAGAACGTCAAGTCCTGCTGTGGCCCGTCACATAAAAGGAAACTTTAGGGAACGCTTGGAGATCTGAGGGAGGTGGCCTCATGGGGACAGCCCATCCTTGTGTATACAAGGGTGGGCTCTTAGAATCCCTGGCTTCTAAGGTCTGGGATGAGGTGAGGAGGACTGTGGTCAAGTTTACCTCCTGGGCTCTGTTTACATGTATACCTTCTATTATCACAATAGCTTGAATAAAAATGGATTCTTTTTCATCACAGTCATTTGCATCTACTCGTGTTTGGATTGTCATGCTGTTGTAAGAATCTCAAACTAATTTTGGAACTTCACAACTAATCACGGTAATTGGGATCTGTCACCTTTTATAAGGTGACAAACTGTCTGGATTCACCTGTGAGCTTGGGATGAGACTTCCAGATTTATATCATCCCTTGATGCTGCAAGAATGCCATTCTTCATTTCTCATTTGTATTTAAAAACATCCAAATACTTGAGGCTTATATTTACTAATTAATCAAGAAATTTTTTTTTATGTTGAATACTGCTTCTTTTCACTCCTTATCTTGCACGGATTATGTAGACCAAAGTTTACTGAGTTTAATCATAAAACACTTTTTGCATTTTACTTGAGATTTAAAATAGAGGGAGTCAAATATAATAGAACTATGTGTGCTCACCAAAAATTATGCTCATTAGCCAATAACTTACAGTAGATTTCTGCCCAAACAAGTCTCAGATGTTGTATATAGTGTTTCATGATTTTTCACATTATCCCTTATTTCTAAGCCAGGGTGGTTTATTCTTATGCAAGTAAGGACAGTTAGGAGATGAGGGTTTCAGTTTTCCTTTCGATGGACTCTCTGGTTCCTTTGCTGATTTAAGAAGACAGTATATTTGGAGATTTTTTTTTAAAAATCCTCTTTTCCATACCTTCTATTGGCAGTTTGAAGCTATTTTCCCGGCATGTGAGAAGGAAAAAAACAACACTATTCTGTTTCAGAATATAAACAGCTTTAAAACCCCTTGATAAGCAAAGGGAAATTGAAACCATCTAATGTTTCTGCAAATATCAAAAGTTCTGTGTGTTTTAGGCGATAGCAATCTCTCCGGGGCTGGAGCCATAGAAGCAGCCGGGGAAGAAAGCCAAGCACAGCCCACGTCTGCGCGCTGTGGGTCTGCCACACAGAATCTGAAAGTGGAGATGGGAAATTTTAGTTTCTTCTTTGGGCATGGCAAAGTAACCAAATGCAGACAGAGGTTCAGCGACATGACCGGATTTTATGTTTGCATTCAACTATTCGGCCCCAGGGAAGGGTCTCAAGATGGCGGTTGGCTCCGAGGTGTCATTTGCAGTTAGTCTAAGCGAAACCATCGCCCGCCTCTCCTGGACCCCTTTGCTTTGAGGTCTTACCTTTCATTAGGAGACGAAGGCCATGCGGAAAAATCCAGGCATCAACGGGCGAGTTGAGGCGTCTGTCTTCCTCTGTGCCTATCGCCAGCCACACGCTTGAGACTTGTTTTTCTCAAAGGACCTGATTTCCTTGTATTTTAGGCTCCTCGGGCTGCCGTAACTAATTACCACGAATTGGGTGGCTTACCGATGGCAGGAACGCATGGTCTCACAGTTTCGGAGGCCGGAAGTCTGCAGCGAAGGCGCCGGCAGGGCCGTCCTCTCCCTGGGGACTCCAGGGAAGGATCCTGCCTCACCTCTCCCAGCGTCTGGCCGCTCCGGCCATCCTGGGCTCGTGGCCGCATCTCTCCGATATCCGCATCTGTCTTCATGGCCTTCTGCTGTGTGTATCTCTCTGTGGCCTCTCCTCCTTTTATAAGGCCCACCCTGACTCAGTAAGACCTCATTTTAACTGATTACATCCATAAAGACCCGGTTTCCAAATAAGGCCCCGTTTGGAGATCCAGGTGGACGTGCGTGTTGGGATACACTCTTCGCAATCACCTACTGTCCGCACGGTCCTCAAGCAGGTGCCCTGACTTAATCTCCTAATGGCGCCCGCCCTCTGCCATGCCCTGCTCTGCCAAATGAGTCAAACACACGCCCGGCGAACGAAGTCTACAGCAGGTGGCATCTATTGGTACCTCTGGAACGAAGAAGAGAAATTTTTACAAAGGAAAAAAATAGGGGGAAGATGGGGACGAAAGAATGTCTAGTGCAGACCAGAAACCATAGCAAGGAGATGGCAGCTCAAGCCCCTTGCTGTTGTCCTGGTTCATGGGGTACGGCAACATCCCCCAGCCAAGGTGGGAGTGAAGGCCCTGCCCGCCCATGCAGTCGGGGTGAGTCGCTTTGTGCCATACCCTTGAAACACAAAAGCGTGGGTGGAATTCAGGGGCCAAGTCTTCCGGTGGCTTCGCACAAATGGAATCCAGTGTAGCGCATCGGTGCAGTGGCGTGTGAGCGGGCAGCTGTCATTCCCCGACCGTGTGTGGGGCGCAGGGGCAGACCAGGGACTCCTGGCAACAGACACGAGCACGGATAACGCTGAGCGCAGAGCCTCTCTCTGCCTGCTTGCTAGAACCCAGTGGCCGCTGGACACGGGAGGGCGTGAGCGAGCGGGGCCGGTTATCCACAAACGACGGCTCAACGTTGAGGATTGGTGGCTGGTCAGCACCACAAGGAACGCAACCTGTGGTGGGGTATTTGGGCCTAATCAGAGAAGCTGTTACCATGAAATTCATAAAATCTGAGGTTCAGGGCTCCTCTCCCTGAAATAAAATAAGCATTCACGGCAGAGCTGCTCAGAACCGCCAGGCAGGAATGGCCCGCCCGGCCCGGGTCCCAGCTGCTGCCTCGAGTCGCCACGGAGGATGATGCGCGGGCTCCGTTCTGGAGGCGTCTGCCGTCTCCTTCTGATTTAAGTCGTGCTGTGTATTTTTAAAAACCCATTTGGCTTTTCACTGTACTTAATTGGACAGAAAATAAAACTTAAGAAACCCCCTGCATCAGCAGTTCCACTGTGAGGCTCAGCTCGGGCTATTGATTGCCCTTGATAAATAGCTCATTCCACGGAAAATCCCTCGGGAGGCTTAACAAACACAGTCACCCCGCCTGGCAGCCCTGGAGGTTCGGGGTGACTGGCGTGGGGTCCAGTGGAGCGTCAGGACTCTCAAAGGCCCAGGGGTCCGGGCCCCGGGGAGTTGAGGGCCAGTGATAGAGACTTCAGCCTGCTTTCCCAAGGGTGGTGTGACGGCAGGACAGGGTGTCCAGGAAGAAGCTGGGGGCCTCTCTGTCCACGAAGGGGAGGGCGCTGGGTCTGGGGTGTGGGACCCATGAAGGGGCCATGAGTGCAGCTGGGGACACAGGCCGTGGCATGTTTCCCAGACCCATGGTGGTGTCGGGGGGAGCTTTCCTTCTTCTGGAACTGTGGGCCCAGCGGTGGAGTCAGGAGGGCGGGAGCAGGTCGCGTGTGCAGGGAGGCAGGGCTGAGCCTGTGGCTAGGGGACCAGGACAGAGTTTGCTCGACCACAGGGCACTGCCCTGCAGATGCCAATGGCCCTAAGCTGTCCACATCCAAGGCCAGCAGTGCTCTGGTACCCAAGCCAGCCTGGTGGGGACATTGGTGTTCTCAGGTACTGGAGCTGAGGGCAGGGTCAGGAGACCAGGGTCAGTGTGAGGCCCTGGCTCACCCCACTGGGGACACTGAGAAGTACAGGGGGAGCCCTGGGCTGGGCAAATTGATAGCCCCAAGCAGACTGGGGTGTTGTGCCTCCACCTGTAGCACACAGAGGAACAGTGTCCTTACTTTGTGGTCACGGTCTGCTAAGACCCGGAACCTCTGGGTAACTGCTGTGGTCTGAAAGTTCATGTCCCCCCGAAATTCATGTGGTGAAGCCTAAATCCCCCAATGCCCTTGTAAGGGGGTGGAGACCAGGGCACTCTCTCCACACTAGGTGGGAGAAAACAAGCAGGTGCAGTCTGCACACCTGGAGAGAGCCCTCCTGGCACCAGGCCACGCTGGCGCCCCGACCTCACACTCCCAGCCCCCAGAATTATGAGCAATACACGTTCGTTGTGTAAGTCCCCCAGCCTGTGATATTCTGTTATGGCGGCCCGGACTGACTATGACAGAAATATTAATATAAACTTCTCTTTCAGTTTGGTGGACTAAAAAATTTCCTCAATACAACTGAAGACAAATTCCCAATTAAAGATTTTATGGAGCGGATGGGGTTCAGTTGTTAAATGATGTTATGAGCTCTGGACAAAGTTCTATTTCCCTTTAAAATATGGGTTTCCTATCGGGGGAACGTGGGCAGGGTAGATGAAGAATTGAATTCAGACAGGTAATCTGGTCATGGATTCTTATGCAGGTTTTCAAAGTGTAAACAGCTGTCATCCCCCACAACTCGTGTGTCGGTATTGTGATTTCAAAAAGGAAAAAAATGAAAAAGGAATCGGTACTTGGTTTTACAGACATGAGGGACACATTCTTAAAGTAGCCCATACTGTGATTTCAGCTTAGTGTTGACAGTGTTCCAGTTTCCTTCTAAGTCTGCTGAAAAATTACATAAGACAAGTGAAAGCTCATTTGCATGTCGCACCTGCATTTATGGAGCACGGCAACCGCGTTATGCCCCCTAAGTGCCCGGAAAGCACCCCTGCCTTCCGGCAAGCAAAAAAATCTGCACACAGCATTAGTTTCCTGGGGGCTACTGGGACAATTAACACAAACTAAGTGACTTAAAACAACAGAAATTCATCCTCTCACAGGTCTGGAGATCAGGAGTCTCAAATCAAGGTGTGGGCAGGCCTGGATCTTTCCGGAAGCTTCAGGGAAGATTCTATTTCCTTGCATCTTTGAGTTTCTAGAAGCCGCCCAGATTTCTGGGTCTGGGCCCTTCCTTCATCTTCCAAGTGCATCGGTCCAGCCTCTGTCTCCGTCATCACACCTCCTGTTTCCGACTCCGACCCCTTTTTTGCCTCCTTTTATTTATTTATTTTTTGGACTTATTTGTCTTAAAACATGTTATTTTATAAGTTGAACCTCTATGTGATGCCTTGAAAATTCAAAGCAGAAAGTAAAATTACATAGAAAGCCAAAAGACTTCATCAATACATCTGGACAGATGTTTGCTTGTCGTTTTTGGTATCTAAAAGCTTTTTTCCACACATCGCGCAGGTACCCCTTTTTATAGGCACGGCCGTGGCAATAATGAGAACCTGGTTGGTGCACAGAACTGTTACAAATCCCGTAAGCGGAGAACTTATTCTTTCCGCATGGATAGAATCTGTGGTATTCCTAGCACCGTCTTTCCATGTATCTGGAGTGATAACAATTCCAAGTTTCTTTTCACATTCTTAGCTAGCCATCCTTCCCCCGTGTCTTCCCTAGAATGTTTCGCCTCCTTTTACAAGGCATGTTGTGGCTGCACTGGGCTCTCCCGCGTGAGCCAGCATACTCTCCCGTGTCAAGGTCTTGCACGTGGCCACATCTGCAGGGGTTCCTTAGCCATGTAAGTCTTATGTCCGCAGGTTCCGAAGGTGAGGACAGGGACATCTCTGGGGGAGAGGCGTCCGTGTTCAGACCCCCACACCGTGTGGGGTAGCAGCAGAAACGTCTCCAGGGAAAGGAGCAAACTCAGTTCAAAGACCATCTTGCAGCATCCTGGGCAACCACCTGGGCTCTCTTGTCCCTGCATGGTGGGCTTTTGCCTGGCCATGGGCTGTGTTCGCTTTGCTCACGTGAGCAGAAAGCGTCAAGTCTTTGTTTCCCATTCCTCCTTCCTTTCCTTCTCTTGTCAGTAGCTGTCTTGCGTGTGTGACGGGACGTCACATGTGACTCTTCCTGTGTCTTGGAGTTCCCACAGAACGCCCTAAGTGAGGAAAACACAGCAGGTACTCGCATGCCGACAGCCTGGTGTGAGGGGCAGAGGACAGAAGTGCCAGCGCCCAGAGGAGGCGTCAAGCCGCCGAGGGAACTGTAGGGCAGAGACCCTCGGCCATCTGAGGGTCATATATCATCCCTCTGCGACTAAAGTCAGCAAGTGAACGACGCCATCTCTCTGAGGCCTCAATGTCAAATCACCACTGTCCTCCCCAGGTGAGGCCTTTCCTGCCCGAACCTGCCATACCCCTGTGAGAGTCACTCCCTGGAGTCCCTCGGAGTGCAGCCTGCAGCCTCATGTGTGGCTCACCTCTCTTCCGACCCTGCTCCCTGACTGCAGTGGCCGAACCCCCAGCCAGCGAGTGCAGGAGGGTCGGGCTCCTGCTGACATGCAGGCTTGTTAGTATCTGGGCCCTGGCTCCCTCCACACATCACCCTGGGGAAGAGAAAGAAACATAGACTCAAAGAAACAGCAAACAGGCAAACGAAAGAAGCCCGGGAAGACCGAAGGCTGCACTCACTGTTGTGGGGGTGCAGCGGGTGAGGGGGGCTGGGTGGCGGAGCCGTCCTCTCAGCGCTAATGAGGATTCTGGGCAGAAGTGGAGCATTAATTAAGCATTCATCAGCCTGCACTTTGGCCGGCTTCCTCGTAACCAGGAGTCGCCGATCATTTGCATTCCCATTGTTCTTATGGGCTGGATCTTCTACTTTCCGAGGATGGCTTTTGTTTAAGAATTGCTTAAGATGTTTTTCAGATCCTGAATTCCAGACACCAGTTGGAAGACCCCCCACAGAGGAACCAAATCAGCATGAGAATGCAGTTTCTTCACCTCCCTGTTCCATGACAAATCAAAGATTCAATTGGCCCACTCCGAATCCCTTAAAATTCCTAGCCCCAAATTCCTTTGGGAGGCGGATTTGAGGTTTCCTCTGGTCTCCTCATTCAGTGGCCCTACAATTAAACTCCTTTCCTCCGTGCTAAAATACGGTGTCTTGACGAGTCCACTTGAAGTGCACATTGGGCAGTGAACCTATTATGGTCACAGAGGCCGTGGGAGGAAAGTTGATCGAAGGCAAAGAACTTAAGTTCTGCTCTTGGCTCCCCCCAGTCAGTGCCTTGGGACAACCACTGCCCCAGACCCACGAGTGGAGTGGCCCAGACCCATGCCCCAGACCACTGCCCCAGACCCATGGAGTGAAGCCAGGACAGCACCAAAGATTGCTGAGTGAGGAGTCAATTCACTCATTTATTTACTCAACAAATATTTACCAAGCTAACCCTAATCTGGGCACTGGGTATGCATCTGCACTCACATCTATATTCTAAGGAGGAGACCATATTAAATAACGCAAGTAAAATATATAGCGTTTTAGATAATGATGAGTTCTAGTGAGAAAATTAAACAGGGAATGGTGATGAAGGCAACTTTTTGGGTAAAGACCAGGGGAAAGTGAGGCAGTGAGCCCCGAGTCCATCTGGGAGAAGGCATGCCAGGGGCAGAGTGCCCAGTGTAGCCAAAGACCAGCACAGGTGCCAGCAGGGCTGCCGGGGAGAGAAAGGGGAAGAGAGTCAGGAGACAAGGTCACAGAAGTGACCGAGGGCAGATCATGCAGAAAATGGTGAAGACGTTAGCTTTATTGTACACGAGATGCGAACCCATGGGGGGTTTGGAGCAGAGGAATGTCTAATCTTGAGACTGGACTGCAGGAGGACAGGGCAGAGGGTTACTGCAGGTAGAGACGTGGAGTGTCAGGTTTCAGTCTGAAATGTTGGTTTTTAGTGCACTCGTGGCCGAAGAATGACCAGCTGCACCAAAGTAAGGCAAGCACAAAAAACAAGGTTTATCGAGGAGAGAAAGACAGGGTTACAGAGCTCGAGCAAGACGTGGGTTTACAGAGCATGATACATGCCTCACAGATCATGACTGGACCCGTTGTCACAGCAAAGGGAGAGCAAAAGGAAGGGGCCAAAAAGGGGCCTGGTTATGGTCTGTGTCTTGTTTTATAGCCCTCAGATTGGGACTTCCCTGTGGCTCAGACGTCACCATGGAAGCACTTTGATTGGACAGTTGGGAGTTGCATGGCCTGAGTCTAACTGCGCTTGCAGGTCTCTTCTGGACTCCACGGTGCCTGTTCAGCGTGGCCTGTGGGCTAGGGAGTCCTCTGCATCCTCTGGCAGCTGGCCTGCTGAGTTCTCGTTGGCAGATTCGTGGGGTGTTCCCTGATCCCCCATGTATGGCAGTTGCTCAGGGCAGGATCAAAGTGGGGCAGGACCAAGACGGGGGCCTGGAGCCAATGCTGTCCTTCTTACCAGGTGGGGCAATTGCACCAATGCAAAGCATCCACTTTTGTCCCCAGGAGACCCGGAACCCCTTGCTAACTACCTAACAGAAGGAAGTGAGCATAGCAGTGGGAGGTGATAAGTGACTGAAACTTGAATATATGCTGAGTAGAGTCAAAAGGATTTGATGATGAACTAGGTTTGAAAGTAAGAGAAAGACAGACATCAAGGAAGATGCCAAGGATTTTAGCCTAAGCCACGGAAAGAAGGAAGTCACTGTTAACTGAGTAGGGGAAAAATGCAGAGGGAATTCGTGAGGGCATATCAGGACCTCAGTTTGGGGCAGGTTA
>VSMD01139372.1:0-60139 GCA_008750895.1 Mirza zaza | reverse complement strand
ACACACACACACAGACATACACACACACAGACACACACAGACATACACACACAGACACACACACAGACACACACACATACACACAGACACACACACAGACACACACAGACATACACACACAGACACACACACAGACACACACAGACACACACACACAGACACACACACAGACATGCACAGACACACACACAGACACACAGACACACACTCACTCACACTCACACCTCTCTTTCTCCGCATGTGGCTCCTTTGGGCTTCTTTTCACAGCGATCAGACCCTAAGACCCAGGGTCACAAACGCACGAAAGCAAAAGCCCCCATGTCTTAAGGCCCCAGGTAGGAAGTGACACAGCATCAGCTCCGCCGAGGTCGGTGGGTGGAAACAGGTCACAGGCCAGGCAAGTCCCAGGAGGGGCGGCGGAGAGCACCCTGGGTGGACCAGGGAGGAGGGGGCATCGCAGGAGGACGGGCGGGCCGGGACAGGCCGATGCATGGGTGTTTGGAAAGCCACTGAGCACACATATTTACGCTGTTGATGCGCTCACGTTGCCCGAAGAGGACCTCCTCGTTTATTTTGCGATATTGAGCCTCTAGTCTCACCGTTCACGCAGCCGACGGATCTTAACGGGAACAAAAATCTGACCTTTGTCCTGCACTTTTAAAACGCCCTGGTGGCTCCGCACTCCCTACAAAATAGAATCTGGGCCCTTCCTGAGGTTTGCCAGGGCCCTTCTCGGCCTGTCCCCTGCCTGCTGGGGACTCAGCTGCCCCGAGGCCCGGCACCCTGCAGCTCCCCACATGCGCCTGGCGTTCATCAGCACAGCTCTGCTCTGACCGTGCCCTTCCTGTCACTCACATCCGCACTGCTAGCCCCTGAGACGCCACCTCCTCTGAGAAGGCGCCTGCAGGCTGTGTCAGGCATCCCTCCTCTGTGCACGGTGGCTCCCTGTGCATGGCACGCTGGCACCCTGTGCACAGTGGCCGGCACAGCAGCGATGGACTGGGAGCCCCGAGGGCAGGCTCTCGTGCCCCCGTCCGTCTTGCCCTGGCCTTTAGCAGAGAGTCCCCCTCCGAACAAGAGCTCAGGGAAGAGAGGTCGTATGTCAGCTCAGTACAGGCAGGTGGCAGAGAGGGGGGCAGTACCCAGCGTGGGGGAAAGACCAGAAGACCCCGGAGCCCTGGGCTCAGGACTGCCCAGTGGACACCGAGAACGAACACTCTAGAAAAACCAAAGACGTGACGCCGGCGTAGAAAGTAAAACAGAAAATCCGGCTCGGCGTGGGAGAAACCAAGGCACGTGCGGAGGTGAAGGGCGTGGAGAGGAGGGGCGGCGGTGAGAAGGTCAGGTGGCCGAGGAGAGGGGGGAGGGTGGGAGGGAGGACCCTGGCTCCCCCACCCAGGGTGTCCCCGGCCTGGAGTCAAAAGGCAGGACACTCAGAACCCAAACGGGCAGAACCTCACACCTCCAGACCCCGTGCAGAGCTCAACAAGTGACCTTCCTGCCGCCCAGAACTACTTGTGGGAGAATAACTTCTCTGTGGGGGTGACTGCAGTTCAGCTTATGGGTGAGGGGTCACACACAACGCTCAGCCGGAGAGGGGCAGGGCAAGGTGACGCTCACTCTGAAGTCCCAGCTGTCACTCACGTCACGCGATTAGGTGTCGTCACTCTTGCGCCAACCTGACTGAATACCTTTAAAGGGTAACCACGTGTGTGCCTTTAACTCTAGCTGACAAGGGACAGGGGACACTGTGTTACTGGGGAGGAGGAGGCTCCAGCTAAGAGCCACCTTGAAAGAGCCCATGGCCTTCTTTTGACAGAGTAACTGCGAGGAATGTAATCATTGCCAGAAATTATTTCTCTGCTGACTATTGGAAGAAGAACACATGATCGTGGTCCTTTTGCCTCTGATGGTATAAAATAATTATAACTAACACAGGCTGAGCTTTTCCTTTTCTTTTTTTTTTTTCCTTTGAGTCAGAGTCTCACTTTGTTGCCCAGGCTAGAGTGAGTGCCGTGGCGTCAGCCTAGCTCACAGCAACCTCAAACTCCTGGGCTCAAGCAATCCTGCTGCCTCAGCCTCCCAAGTAGCTGGGACTACAGGCATGTGCCACCATGCCCGGCTAATTTTTTCTATATATATATTTTTAGTTGGCTAATTAATTTATTTCTATTTATAGTACAGACGGGGTCTCGCTCTTGCTCAGGCTGGTTTCGAACTACTGACCTTGAGCAATCTGCCCGCCTCGGCCTCCCAGAGGGCTAGGATGACAGGCGTGAGCCACCGCGCCCGGCCAGGCTGAGCTTTTCCTATCCACTAGCACTGTTCCGATCACCGCACCTCCATCCTCCTAACAAGCTTTGAGGCGGGTCCTATTGGTGTCCTCATTTTAGTGACAAGGAAACCGAGGTGAAACCACTACATCGCAGAGCTGGGATTCCAACACAGGCAGTTCCGTCTTGAGTTTTTAAACACTCTGCGTAGCTGAGCCCGGATTTGGCGATACACTGCATCTACTGACATTAAAAAACAAAACAAAACACAACCTGACATTCGTGTTAATTCTGAGATGTGAGTTTTGAGGCTTCCTTCCCTCTTTATATGTCAATTACTGTTTGGGGCTATTTCCTCGTTTTGCTGCCCATCTTCTCGCTGCCTTTAGTAGCAGAGAAGATGCTCAGTCCAGTCCAGCAAAGCTGTCAAGCCGGGAGCTTTTCTGGACCCTTCCCCAGGCTCTCTCTGCTGGGCCACGGGGCGCTGATCTGTGTATTCAAGCATGTAAAAATTCCTCCTGGTGTTTAGAGAGATTTAGAAAAGGCTGAAAATCTGTACCGAACTCCTGAAGTTTGTATCTCTTCAGGGGAAGCTTGGGAGGGAGAGAGGAGATTGCCACCTTGATTTGTTTCCGGCTCATCCCCGACTGGGGCGTTTTGAAGGTTGCCCAGAAGCAGAATGGTGTCACTGAGGCCAGGAGACCAGGTGGAGCTCTGTGACTGTGAACATCCACGTCGATCCGATTTAGTTTTCTTTCTAATATAGCCGGATGCCAGATTCATTGCATGACGTCTTCCCTTCTACCAGCCGTGATTACAGACCTACGGCGTTGTAAATTAAAAAAAAAAAAAAAAATACATTTCAAGGAAACCTAAAAAATGTGTTTTAAAATCTTAGTCCATTCTCCCAGACTTTGATTCATTGCAGTTCTCAAACTCTTGTGACTTCTTCCTTGAACTTCCCTCCTTTCTCTCTTCTTTCATCAACGCTTTTCTTATCTTTTAATGCTATATTTGATAATAGACTAAACGGATTTAAAATGGCAGATTCTATCATTTCAACACACACACACACACACACACACACACACATATGTACGGACCACTGCAACTTGCAGAGAGCAGTTAAGAAGAAAGTTTGTTTAATTAGAAGTGAGTGAGAAATGCTGCCAGATTAACATTCTTGGAGAATCGCTTTGAGATTTGAACTTCAACTTTATGGAACTGTTCTGAGGATTAAAAAAGTAATATACTCTGCTGTCTTGTGAGATATACCTAAATTATTTTTCAGCACATGCCTTTGTCACTTTCTAATTTGCTTTTTGGTCAGTACGTTCTTATATATCTGAATCCATAGTAAGTCACATCAACTTTCTGATCCTTTTGATGCCAATTATTTAGTATGATTGGACAGGCTCCTGAAGCACAGGATTCCAAAAAGCTCACAAAGGAAAGACATTCAAGGAAAGATCTCTTTTGTCGATAATGTCAAAAGGATAGTTGTTGTTGTTGTTGTTTTTTAATTTCAAGAAATGTATACTTTACCGTTTTGGGGTTGGTTTCCCAAATAAAATCAGAATACAATGCATTCTTCGTATTTGAGCAAATGGACAATTTTCAGAGACTGAACAATGCACTGAATGTAAGTATTAGCCCTAAAAATGAATAATAAATGGAAAAATTAGAATAGCCACCAAGGTGCAGGACATCAGTGGTACGCTGTCTCGAGGGCAGAGACAAAGTGCCCACACTTTCCGTGGTGGTTTCTGTTTTATCCTCATCCTTTTGCCAGGGACCCCTCTCCACAGCCTGAGTCTTTAGGGGATTTGTGGATTCGGTCCCAGAGCAGGGGAGGGAGCTGTGGGGAACAAGGACAGGCAGAGGAGGTTTTTTCTTGGAGTCGACTGCCCAGCAAATCCAGGGTGACCGCCTTTTGAATGCCGCCCCGCACCTAATCTCAAAATAATGCCCGAAAGTTCTCACTATGTCTTATCCATCCAGCACCTGAAATTCTGCCAAGTGGGATTTTCAAGAAACACAGATCCTTTTAAAAATGCAAGTACTGCAGAGATTTCCTTCACCCGTCAGAGTGGTTTAAGGAGTAACAAAGAGCAAATGGGAACTTTTATGGAGAAAGGGGGCAGCTGGGTTTTACCAGTCAGTCAACAAACGTTTGTTGATCAAACACATAACAGGTCAGGCGTTGTTCTGGGTGTTGGGAATACAGGGGAGAGAAGAGAGAACAGGGGCTGGCCCTCAGGAAGCTTCCCTTTCTTTTGGAGGAGAAAGTAGGAAAGCACACAGCACGCGAATAGGAGAAGATTAGGCAATGGCAAAGTGCTATGAACTAAAAACAAAGAGAGTGAAGAACCAAAGAGAATTTCTAGAACCTGGCCTGATTTTAGATTCCTAATTTTTTTTTTAATGAAGAGTGAGGGAGAGAAAAATATCTGATATTGTACTCACTGCCATAATCCATGGTTTTCTAAAAAAAAAAAAAAAAAAAAAAAGGAGGATGAAGACGAGTCCACAGGTGACCTAGGGAAGGCGTGTTCTTCCTTGCTGGACCCAAACAACCTGCAGCTCTCGTCTCCTCCGGTCCCAGGGAGGCTGGGGCCAGGGCTCTTCTCTCACCACTGAGTTCCTTTGCTAGTGTGGGTCTGGCACGTAGCAGGTGGCCAGGGTATATTTATTCCTCGGCAAATATAAGTATAAAAAAATCTGACTGTTATAACTCATATTCATGATGAGGATTCATAGCTTGTTTTTTTTAGACCTCAGCTTTTTATTGACTATTGCTGAAATTTCAGGCAGGCGAATGAGTAGGAGGAAGCTCAAGAACTGCCCGATGAATTCCCACTCATGCAGCCCAGCAGGAATTTCTGGTCCTCCTTTTAACTTCTGCACCTGTCACCTCTGAAGGGACACGAACACGCCTCGCTGTGCACGATCTTGCGCTTGGTAGCCTTTAATGTTCCGCTGGAGAATGAATAGCCCTAGCTAATTTGCAAATGGAGTTTTTCATTGCCCTCTTAAACCTAAAGGATAAAAACTGTCTTTGAGAATTCTCCCCAAATCTGCATAGACACAGACAGAAATAGTAAAATGTGGGATGAGACTCCCCCCTCTCCCAACTTCAACTTGAAAATCTTTTTTTCTCTTCCTGCATCCAGGTGACCACATCTTCACAAGTGTAAGAATAGATGACAATATTCTAGCAGGCAGTGATGCCCCTAAAATTCCAATGCTCCCAGGGGCCCTATGGAGTCAGTCTGCGGGCTTCCCAGACCAAAGCGATTTCTCAGATCTTCATATTATGCCCGTGATGTTTGCTTGCTAAACCATCAGCTTCAGTTATTTACCCTGTATCTTTTATCTCCGTTTCTGGTTGTATTTTATCTAAGTCATCTTTACTTTAGTTAAGCTAAAGCTGTGGTTTTGCAAACTACATCGGTTGTGGGTTTCTGCACATATCTGCTCCATGTGTTTACTAAGCTTTTTTTTTTTTTTTTTAATTAGTATGGTATGTCTGTTTACATCTTTACCATGGTGTGAGGGAAGGTTTGTTTTGCTTAAGGTTCTTTTAAACGAATTCAAGACTATTTAGAAGAATGCATTTTAAAAAGTCAACACATTTTTTTAAGCCCCTTGTTTAGTATGTTATCTCTAGCCACAACTGAATTCTCTTTGACGTTCTGAAGTTTGTACGTAAGAGATCACGTGGTTCATAAGTCTGGACTGTATACTTTAGGCAAAAAGAACCTGTTTCGTGTTTTCAATAAGGAAGAGATTTTTTAGAAGGCAGCTCACGTGGCTCATGTAGAGGAGAAAAAGCAACGTGAGTGCTCAGGGCAGTGGGTAATTCGGCCAGGCGCGGTGGCTCATGCCTGTCATCCTAGCACTCTGGGAGGCCGAGGCGGGCGGATTGCTCCAGGTCAGGAGTTTGAAACCAGCCTGAGCAAGAGCAAGACCCTGTCTCTACTATAAATAGAAAGAAATTAATTGGCCAACTAATACATATAGAAAAAATTAGCCAGGCATGGTGGTGGATGCCTGTAGTCCCAGCTACTCGGGAGGCTGAGGCAGGAGGATCGCTTGAGCCCAGGAGTTTGAGGTTGCTGTGAGCGAGGCTGGTGCCACGGCACTCACTCTAGCCTGGGCAACAAAGTGAGACTCTGTCTTAAAAAAAAAAAAAAAAAAAAAAGGCAGTGAAGTGGGTAATTAGAAATCTATTGCAATAATCCTAATCATGGAGAGAAAACATCTGAAGTCCCCAAGCTCCAGGACCTAAGAGTTGTAATCAAAAACAACAGATAACCAGGAAAAAAAAAAAAAAAACCACGGGTCTTGCTGCAGGGATGGATGGCGGGGATCAGGAGGAGGACTCACAGTTGATTCCAGTATTTCTAGCGTGGCAGACTCAGCCGGTGGCAATTCCATTGACCAAGACGGGAGAGGGACCCACAGGACCCCGTTTGTGTTTGCTGTGTTTGGGGCAGGTGGCACACCACCAGGAAAGGTCTGCAACGGACTCGAACATGTGACACTTAAGAGAGTATGTAGTTCAAGAAAAATGTCCTGTTCGAGGTTACCACTAAGTAGAGGGTCCTGGAAGTCATCAAAAACGAATGAGATTGGCCATAAAGGTTGGTAGGAGAGAGAAGGGAAGAAGGTCGAAACCTGGATAGATCCCGAAATGTTTAGGTAAGGAAGCAGAACCCACAGAGTGAGCGGGACAGTGGCCACAGAGGTGGCAGGACGGCGGGAGGGACGGGAGTGGGCGGTGCTCTACGGACTATCGAGGAAGGAGACCAAGAAGGAGCCGGTGCATCTGGAAATTAGCAAGTCGTTTGGAGGGTGCAACACCTGCAGAGCGATGAGTGGCAGAAGCCAAAGGGTGCAGAGGACAGAGGCGTGGATGGAAAGTGAGGAAGTGAAGATGGTTCAGGAAGCTCTCGGAGCAACGTCAGAAGTCGTCAGAGAATGGAAAGCGTGCATGTGTTTGCAAACAGGAGAGGGAGAGAGGCTGAAGTCACAAGAATGACAAGGGGGGAAAGAGAAGAACGGTTCCGGGCATGTGTGCGGGGGTTGGACCATAGGCATGGGATACTGGAGAAAGAACAGGTGGAGATGGAGGTAAATTTGAACTAGAGGGAAGAGAGGTGAGCAAATTGACGCCTGACGGCTCTCATTTTCTCTTTAAGACAGACAAGCTCGTCTGCCCAGGAAAAGGGGAGAGCAGAGTTGTGGTTTTGGAGACTCCAGGAGAACGAGTGTGGAACAGCCTGTTTGGGAAACGGGGAAGAAGGCAGACCAGGAATAAGATCAAAGAGAAAGCTAAGAGTGTCAGCAAATTCAGTAACAGATCAAACACTTATATTACTTGTTGCTTTTGTATTGTGGTGAAAATGTGCATAACATAAAATTTACCATTTTAAGTGTATGATGCAGGGACATTCATTAGACTCACAGTGGTATGTGCTCATCACCGCTATCTATTTCCAGAACATTCCATCACCCCAAGCACCCCACTCTGTGCCTTTTAAGCCACTACATCCCATTTCTCTCTCCCTCTAGTCCCTGGTAATCCCATTCTACTGTCTGTCTCTGAATTTGCCCATTGTAGATAGCTCATATTATTTCTTGCTTTTAAACCATGATTTATAAAATAAGAAAAAGAAAGGAATTGTCCTACAACATGATTACAATGCTATAAATTGATACAATGCACTACCCTTAAAGTGATTCAAAGTAGTTGTAGCCTTCGAACCCTCCAAATGCTCCTTTGAATTTAGTAGTGTATTTATCCTACACATGCACAACGGTGAACACCATTTTTTCCATTCAAATGATTGTAGCACAGAATTGTAGTTTGGTAAATATTTTTCTGGTTAGCAGTCTGTTCCAGAGGATTGCCTTATTTACTGAATATATGTTGCCTGAAGCAGAAGTTCCTAAAAATAGCTGATACACGCATCATGTAGAAAGATGAGGGGTTTTGCTATTAAGAGATGCAAACAGGAGGGCGGAGGAGAGGACGGGTATATACAAACACAACAAGTAAGATGTGCAACGTTTGGGGGATGGACACGCTTGAAGCTCTGACTCTAGGGGAGAGGGGGGCATGGGCAATATACATAACCTTAACACTTGTACCCCCATAATATGCTAAAAGAAAATAAACAAACACACAGGGGGAAAAAAAGAGATGCAAACAGCCGGGCATGGTGGCGCATGCCTGTAGTCCCAGCAACTCGGGAGGCTGAGGCAGGAGGATTGCTTGAGCCCAGGAGTTGGAGGTTGCTGTGAGCTAGGCTGACGCCACGGCACTCACTCTAGCCCGGGCGACAGAGCGAGACTCTGTCTAAAAAAAAAAAAAAAAAGAGATGCAAACAAATAACCACTCAGCTTTCTGTCAGTCACAGGTGACGTGAACAGACCTTGCTTCCCAAGAGGAGGAGCAAGATGAGTCCCTATAGCACCAGACTGAGTGGTTTTCAACGGACATGCTTTTTTCCCCCAATAAAAGTAAATGCTAATAGGAGACTTACCAAAAGTAACGCCTGGCATTGTGATCATCTTCCTAACGCTACTTCTATTTTCATTTTCTGTGAAGATGAGAGCTTTCATTTTCATTTCCATCTCATGGCAAGAGTTGACAGTGACATTCGATGCATTGTTCAGTCTCTGAAAATTGTGACAAAATCCCTGCCGTGGGGACGAGTGAGACGCGGCTCTCATACATAGGGCGACGTTGGCTGAGCAGATGTCCTCTAACTTTAGAGCCACGGCTAGAAACGGCGACGGCGGCGGCATTTGCAGTATGAAGCCGCCACGTTCTAGACGCTGCTGGCCCAAGCTCTTGGAGAGAGGAACTGTCCTCCTTATTGTCTCGCTTCCTCCAAACTTACCTTCCCTAATCCAGTTCCACCTGTCCCTAACACCCAGCTTTGACTCCCCATTTCTCTCCTGAAACTGCTACTGCGGAGTTCCCTCTCGCAGGAATCTCAGTTCCTTCAGAGAGCTGGGGTGGCCGTTGGTCCCCACCGGCCCTTGTTGCTTTGTGTGTGAGTCCTGTACCCCAAGGAAACTATGAGTTTCTTGAAAAGAGCGTGTTTTTATTCGTAGAATCGTGAAATAGTACCGTTTTACAAATGAGGGAGTTGGGCCCAGAGTGGTAAAGTAACTTGTCTGACGCCACACAGCCGAATTCAGCAAACAGTTGAGTTAGCCTTTCTTTCCTGGAGCTACTGTCTAAATGTCCTCTCCAAGATGGCCTTTGTGGCTCCCTGAGTTTTGCTATTTCCATGGCTCACCGGCACCTTTGTTCTGCAGACCCTTCTCCATATCATACACAACTCTGCACTCTTGGTTATATCTTTTTTTTTTTTTTTTTTTGAGACAGAGTCTCGCTCTGTTGCCCAGGCTAGAGCGAGTGCCGTGGCGTCAGCCTAGCTCACAGCAACCTCCAACTCCTGGGCTCAAGCGATCCTGCTGCCTCAGCCTCCCAAGTAGCTGGGACTACAGGCATGTGCCACCATGCCCGGCTAATTTTTGGTATATATATATATTTTTTTTTAGTAGGTCAATTAATTTCTTTCTATTTATAGTAGAGACGGGGTCTCGCTCTTGTTCAGGCTGGTTTCGAACTCCTGCCTTCAAGCGATCCTCCCGCCTCGGCCTCCCAGATGGCTAGGATTACAGGCGTGAGCCACCGCACCCAGGCCTTGGTAATATCTTAATTTTGAAAATTGGAGTCACATTTTGGGTCCTGCCTCCCCAGAGATGACTTTGATGTTTTAGGAGCTCAGAAAATATTTAGTGACACGTTCACAGATTTTTTAATTTTAGAGAGCAATTTGGCAATAACTACTCGAGTCGAAGATGTGCATACACCACAACCCTGTAGTTCTGTTACTTTGCACGGATTCTATAGAAACTCTCAAATATGTGCCCAAGGAGATAGCTACAAGAACGTTCATAGCAGCATGGTTTATAAAATCAAAATTAAGAAAAAAAGAAAGAATTTCAGATTGAACATTAATTAATAAAAGAACAGATAGATTGTAGTGTACTTATTTCGGTTGAATACTATGGAGCAGTGGTTCTCAAAGTGTGGTCCAGAGAACCCTGGAGAGCCTCAAGACTTTTTCTGGAAGTTTGCAAGGTCAAAACTGATTTCGTCATACTCGCAAGGTCCACTTTTCTACTTCACTTTTGTTCCATACAGTGGAGTTTTCCAGACCTTGCATGTTCTGGTAGCCACAGACTGACCACAGAAACCCAGGTGTCTTCTATAAAGCCAAACATTAAAGAGACTGCAAAAAATGACAAACAATGCCTCTTTTCTCAATTTTTGTCACTGTGAAAAATAGGATTATTTGTCATAAAATATGTTGTGTTTGTTAACATACTACGTGATGGGTTTTTGTGACACTTCAATTTTTCTCCATTTTATTCTCTGCTTTGGCAAATATTGACAGATATAATCCACATTAACCAAACCTCATTGGTGTCATCTGTAATTTTTAAATAAATAAAGGAATCCTGAGACCAAAAAGTTTGAGCACTGCACTACTGAGCAGTGAAAAGGAATAAACTGAGACTCTGTGTCTCAAGAATGAATCTTACACACATGATAAACAGAGTTGCAGAAGAATAGAAACGGTGATTTATATTGAGTTTTTTGTTTTGTTTTGTTTTGTTTTGTTTTGAGACAGAGTCTCACTCTGTTGCCCGGGCTAGAGTGCCATGGCGTCAGCCTAGCTCACAGCAACCTCAAACTCCTAGGCTCAAGTGATCCTCCTGCCTCAGCCTCCCAAGTTGCTGGAACTACAGGCATTTGCCACCATCCCGGCTAATTTTTTCTATATATTTTTAGTTGGCCAATTAATTTCTTTCTATTTATAGTAGAGATGGGGTCTTGCTCTTGCTCAGGCTGGTCTCGAACTCCTGACCTCGAGCAATCCGCCTGCCTCGGCCTCCCAGAGTGCTAGGATTATAGGCGTGAGCCACCACACCCGGCCTATATTAAGTTTTAAACCCAGTAAAATCTGCTATAGGTAGAATATACATATTTTAGGAATACATAGATATATATTACATGCATAAAAATGGTAGGAATAATGAACTCCAAATTCCGTATAGCAATTCTCTCGGTGGGCTGGGAGGTGGGAAAGAGATTACCAGACATTGCAGACTTTAAATTTATTGGTGATGTTTTCTTTTTAAGGTTGGTGTGGATATAAAGATGTTCATGAAGTTACTTTTTATATTTTTGCATGCCTGAAATGTTTTGCAATACAATTTTAAAACTATGAATATCTATATACAACTCAACCACCACAACAAAAAAATATTAAAAAATGGGTAAAGTACTTGAATAGACATTTCTTCAAAGAAGATTTACAAATGCCCAACAAACGCGTGCAAAGATGTTCAACATCACTAACCACTGGAAAAATGCAAATTATAAGCACAATAGATATTATCTCATATCTATTAAAATGGCTACTGTCAAAGAAATAAACCAACAACAAACAAACCCACAAAAAATAATGACCACTGGTGAGGATGTGGAGAAACTGGAAGCTTTGTGTGCTGTTGTCAGGAATGTAAAGTGGTACAGCTGCTATGGAAATCAGTGTGGCTGTTCCCCAAAAAATCAAAAATAGAATGACCATATGATTCGGCAGTTCTACTTCTGGGTATGTATTCAGAGGAATTGAAAGCAGGGTGTGGAAGAGATATTTGCACACCTGTGTTCACTAGTGTGTGCCGTTTTCTCCATGGCACGTACCAAGAGCCAACCTTGGCCACTTGGTCTCCTCCTGACTCGAGGACGCCTATTTTGTGTCCAAGTGGCTGTCCCTTACTCACATAGCTCCATGCACTGCTTCTCATTTTCTCAGAGGTGTTCGATCCTCCCATTAGAATTTAAGTCCTTGGAAGACAACATGCGGTTGTCCGGGGCCCTGACAACATGCGGTTGCTTATACGCGCCTATTTGAGAGCTTTGCATAGAGCTGGCGCACATTAAGACTGGCGAAGGATGGATGGATGGATAGATGGATGGATGGGTGGATGGATGGATAGATGGATGGATAGATGGATGGATGGATAGATGGGTGGATGGATGAATGGATGGATGGATGGATGGATAGATGAATGGATGGATGGATGGATAGATGAATGGATGGATGGATGGATGGATGGATGGATGGATGGATGGATGAATGGATGGATGGATGGATGGATAGATGGATGGATGGATGGATGGATGGATGGATGGATGGACGAATGGATAGATGGATGGATGGATGGTTAAATGGATGGATGGATGAATGGATAGATGGATGGATAAATGGATGGATGGATAGATGGATGGATGAATGGAGGGATGGATGGATGGATGGATGGGTAGATGGATGGACAGATGGATGGATAGATCTTTAAGATGCAGGTGAGCCAAATGCCTTAAGAATTAAGGATAATATCTTTGCTGAACTCCTATAGCTCCACTCCCATGTGATTTCCTGACACTCCTTGCACCACACTGAAATTTCCTTTCTTCTGCAGCTTCATCTTGCTTTATCCTAACAGGTACCTTCTGTTCCAAGCCCAGATGGATGTGGGGTCCTGACTCCCCTACTGCACTCCCACTGACACCCCATCTTACTGCCTCTTTTGTTTCAAGGGGTTCACTGTTAATCGATGCACAAAAACAGGCAGCAGGTGACAAAAGATATTCATAATAAGCATCAGGGCCTGTGCGCCATCCTGAGTAATGCCTGGCATTGGATGCCCGACGTGTCTGCGTTAACTTCTCTGCTGCTCCTCTCACTAGCTGTGGGGCCTTGGGCAATTTAACCTTCGGTTTGCTGTGTTAACACATAACAGAATTTACCACGCAGATCATTTTTAAGTGTACTGTTCAGTGACATAAGAACATTCACGCTGCCGTGCCACCATCACCACCGTCCATCTCCAGAACTTTTTCATCTCCCCAAACTGAAATTTCGTCCCCATTAAACACCAACTCCCCATATTCCCGCCTCCTCCAAGCCCCTGGTAACCGCCATTCTACTCTCTGTGTCTACGAATCCGACTACTCCACGGACCTCATTTAACCACTTCGGGACGAGCGTCGACTGTAGTCGACGGCCACGGATGAACGCGCACAGCGACTCTAGCCGACAGCCGTGATATGACTTTTCTAATTTTTCATTTATCAAAATAACATCGTGAACATGTAAAAATAACGTAATGAAAACATATATGTCTATGTTACCTATTCTGATTGACATGACAAGTAAAGCTGCCTGGAAAGGAAAACAAGCTCTCAGTGCTTTCAAGCTTTCCTCGTCACACAAGAGCAGAACGGACCCGTCGTCAGTGCACAGCACAGACCACCGTGCGACTGTGAGTGCCGGCTGTGGGCGAGGCTTCGTGGCCGGTGAGCGCCGTATCGAAGCAGTTAAGGGGGATCATGTAATATTTGCACCTTGGTGTCGGGCTTGTTTCTCTCATGTTGTAGCATGTGTCGGAATTTCCTTCCTTTTGAGGCCGGAATAATATTCTGCTTTAACCTTTGCAGACCTCAGTTGCCTCCTCTGCAGAATAAAATCAGGAGCCCGCTTTTCAAAGGTTGCTGCGCAGATTCGCTGAGACTATGTAAAATGCTGAGCGGGGCCCGGCACGGTGCTTTGACCCAGGACAGAGACTAGTTTAGTTTTAGTTTCCTGCTCTTCCTTTCCTAAATTGTAAGTTTCATGAGGAACAGAGGCAAGACATATGCCCTTCTCCATGGTATGGTTTCTCATGCCGCACGTCGGGTAAGCGCCCAGTCATTGCTGTGACGTTGGACTGAATTGCATAATCTTGTTTGGTGAATTCGAGATCAGCTCCCAGAGTCCCAGCCTTATAAAGATGACCATGGACCTCACACTCCCCCTGTAGATCAAAGCAGAAGGGAAATCACAGCAGGTCCTTGTCAGGAAGACAGAGCTGGTATATTATGGCACCATGTGGAGTGGGGTCTCCTATGGCCCAGGTCAGAATCGTTGTCGGATAAATTAGGATCCTGAGAGCAGTTGAAGGAATCAAACCAATAAGTAAACACCCGGTTTTCAGTTCTCTTAATCTGTGATTGTCCTTGGCCTAAGTCAATTACAGTTAATCACTGTGGAGTTATTAATAATTATAGCATTGCTCCTTGCTATTAATATATGCTGTGGCTATTGCATTATCTGAACATGCAAATTGTTCTTCGGTGGACAGCATGATCGGGCCACTAACAGAGCAAATCTGCCTAAAGAGAAAACCTTGAGCGATGGTGGTTTTGGTGGGAACATAGAGTCATCCACAAGCTTTCCAGGGTGGGTGGCACTTGGCAGGAATGAAGCTCCCAACGGTAACTCCATGAGACACAGTTTGATGTCTTTCAGATTGATTTTCCCCATTGGCAAAATTCCCATAAAAAAATTTTACTTTGCATAGTCCTTTGATTCCTCAAGCCTTGTTTTTCCTAGACGTCTCTCCGAAGATTTTCCCAAAAGGTGGTAATTTTATTAGAGTGAGATAGAGAATGTCACCGATTTGACTTTACCTGGGAAAAATGGCAAGGACAACCTGGTTCTAAGGCTTCTTCTGCAAACCATCTGAAAAGGGCACTCAGCGTCTTGGGGTTGGAGACCCCCGTCCCTCCTGCCCACAGCAGGGAGATCTGGAACTTTCTGCTGCTCCAGTCCTGGCAACTGCCTGAGCAGAGTGTCTCCGAAGCCAAGGCCTGCCATGTCAACCAGGAAGGATGCGCTTTACGCAGGAGCGACTGGGCGTTGACGGGAAAGAGCGTGGCCGGACTCCGGGATGTCTTCTCACGCCCGTCCCCAAACTGGGGGGTTCCTTCCCACACCTGCGACTCCGCCCTGCTCAGCCTGGCTCTCCGGGGGAACAGGGCCACGGCCGGGGAGGGGCCTTGCCGGCCAACTGCTCTGTGAGTCAGGGTGTGCCCGATCACCCATGACGGCGTTCTTAGCGTCTGGAGGTGTGTGCGGTTAGGCTCTCGCTAATTGGTAAGGGGAGGCAGGAGCTGGCGCCAGCTTTGAAAGGATGCACGGACTCTTCTTAGTCTGATGATGGACGTGCCTCATTGAGTCATGACAGACACCTTTCTGACTTTTTCCTTTTCCCTGACAGCACATTTCCCCTGTTGCACGGTGTTTTTGTTTTTTTGTTTTTTCTTCTCCCCCGAGTGGAGAGAGAAAGAGGCCAGGCCGTGCTCAGCAGAAAGTAACAGGAAGCCCGTGCTGTTTTGCACCCCCAGGGCGGGGGAGACTGGTATCTTCAGACGCCTGGGCTCCACCTGTGCAACTGTTTTTTCCTTTCCATTTGAAAGCAAACACGGCAGGGCGTGCGCGCTCACCGGTGACCGAGCACACGGAGAGGCAGGCACTGCTGGGCTAACCAACGAACACAGCTTCAAAGCACTGTGGTGACGGCCCCTCGCCTTCCCTCCCCTCCCCGCTGGGCTTGTAAGGGCCTCGCCCCCAGAGGGCTCCCCCCGAAATAGCGGCTTCCCAGGCCGGGGACTTTTCTCGGAGCCCTGCAGAAGGAGTTCTACGGAGGCACAGGGACACATTGGCAACGGGGGGTCCCCTCTAGCTCCAGGGCCTTCTGGATCCAAGCAAACAAATAAATAAACAAACCTTTTCATATGACCCTTATTTAATTTAATTTCACCGAAACAATGAAGAGAGCGTGAGTCTGACTTTGCAACTCCGTACGCCTTGTGAGATACAGTGGTACATTTTCCCAGCGCGTTCCTGGGAATGCCTAAGAAAGATGTGACGCCGGTAGCCTTTGTCTCCTCTGCTCTTTTTAAGTGAGGAATTGGAAGCACAAAGCACGTGAGTGACCCTGTGACGTCGAGTTCAGGCTGATCTTCTGACGTCCCAGTACTAACCCCTGCGTGCGTGCTGGAATCTGGCGTTGAGGAACGTGTGTAAAGCACACCCGCCAATCCAGCCGCCGGGCTGCGTCCAAATCCTGCTGTTGTCTCCAGAAGGACTGTTCACTCCACGTTGTAGACCTTCTCTTATAAGCTATTCACAGCCTCAAATGGCCAGAGTTTCTATCAGTGCAGTTGTATTCGTGTTTTATGGCATCCGCTAAAATGCAAGTGTTCCCAGGGTGCAATTCATGCCCCCCACCAGCTCTTGCACTGAGCAACGCACACTCAGTGAGTATTTACCGTGTGAGTGTTATCACCGAACAGAGCATGTCTACGTCGCTCTCATAATATCAGAATGCAAGGGCGTTGCTCCAGGACGGCAGGTTTTCTGTCTACGAATGACACTTTCGTCTCAGCGCGCCGGTGAGTGCAACCACCCAGCCCAGCAAGTCACCACGCACCCCAGGGTGTTGGAATTAAAACGGTCCGGAGGGAGTATTCTCTGCTTCCTCGTGTTCTAGGCAAAGAAGCAGAGACCCCTACAGAGCTTAAGTAATTTTCCCAAGTTGACTCGGTTCCTCATCGAGCTTTGTAGCGGCTTCATCGTTCTTTAGTGAAAACGCAGGCACCGGCCACAGCCGGCCGTGGTCCGTCTGCACAGCCAGCCCAGGCTCCTGCCCTCCCAGCAGAGAGTCCAGGAACGCGTCGAAAAGGCTGTGGCTGCTTCCCTTGACCTCACACCGCACGCTGCGGGATTGCTTTGGGCTCAGCAGGTGCGGGGAGAACCGGAAATTAACGTTTCGTGGGGAGAGAGTTTCCGTTTTGGGCTGCTAGAGAAGTTCTGGAGATGGAGGGTGGTGATCATCGTTGTGCAACAGTGTGAATGTACTCATGTCACCAAATGGCACATTTAAAAATGGCTAGCATGGTACATTTTATATTGTGTTATATTTTGCCACAATAAAAAAAAAGTTGTTAATATTACCATGTTTCCCCGAAAATAAGACAGGGTCTTATATTTATTTTTCCTCAAGAAGACACCCTAGGGCTTATTTGCAGGGGATGTGTTGCCATTTTCCCCTCAAAGCCTCAGCTTGCGGCACGCACAGGGTGGCCGGGACCCGACAGGGGGAGCCGACCCTGTTGGTGGGGCTGCCCGAACCTTTCCGGTCACCTCTGGGACAGCAGCTGTCATGATGGGGCAGATGAGAAGGGCTGCTCGTCTTCTTTCCCGCTCCTCAACGACACGCACGGGTTGTGTAGACGCGCTGTGTAGCCACGCCCGTCACTAGGGCTTATTTTCGGGGTGGGGCTTCTATTGCGCACATGCTTAGACATCCTGCTGGGGCTTATTTTATGGGTTAGGTCTTATTTTCGGGGAAACACGGTACACGCGGATTAATTATCCTGGCAGCAACCAGAGCTACTTAGGATGGCTAGTGACACACTCAACCTAGACTTCCTAACACTGACCAAAAGCACATGGACACACTGTGTTTGCCCGAGCTGAGACGATCAAGGCCACGAAGGTCTAGAAACTCTGTCAAAGAGAAGATACTAGAAGGAATTGGGATGTTCACTGTGCAGGACGGCAGGGCAGCGTGCCTGCCGCGCTTCACTAGCTGGGAGGGGTTCCCACGGCCCAGGCATCGCACGTCCCTGCCGAAATTCCCGGGAACCTTGGGCAGAACCAGGACTAGGACTGATGGGAGAAATGACACTGAGGGAGGTGAACTTCAGCCCAGGAAAGAACCAACTAGAACTCTGTTTTTAAAAGGGAAGGGGGCGTAGCTAAATGTGCAACCGAGGATTCACAGCAAACTTTCATGCAATTTGTGACCGAGAAGGGTCCTCTCCAGGGTCGATATATGTAAATTTAGAAACGTGGACACCCTCGGAAAGCTCAGATGCGTGGCTCTCACTCGCTGATGAATCCTGAAATTACAGTGCAGCAAAATGTTAGGACCGTATGGATGGAATTCACCAGTATGTCTCCTCTCGCATTAGAGAACCCTCACGTAACGCTTAGTCGTGTCGCGGTCCATTACTGAAAAGGAAACTCAAAGCACTGCCTTTCCAGGAGTTCTGGAAGCAGGCAAAAGCCGATGACCCGGAATCTGAACTAGGAGGCTCAGGCCTACCCGGTTCTGACTCTCCACAGAGGCCGGGACTCGCGGGCGCTGCTGGGACCAGCACATGGGACCTGCATCGTCATGGCGACATTCCATGCAGCATCCTGTTGGCATGACGTCACGAGTTGGCAAGGAAAGGTCCCGCTATCGTAGGCCCTAACTGCAGGAGGAACCAGGGGGGAGGTGTCTTGGTTTGAAAGAGCCCTTCCCAAGTATCCCAAGAATGGAAAAACAAGCACCGCATGTGCTCACCAGCAAATTGGTATTAACTGACCAACACCTAAGTGGACATAGAGGAATCACATCTATCGGGTGTCGGGCAGGTGGGGAGGAGGGGATGGGTATATACATACATAGTGAGTGAGATGTGCACCGTCTGGGGGATGGTCGCACTTGAAGCTCTGACTCAAGGGGGGAGGGGGGCAAGGGCAATATACGTAACCTTAACATTTGTACCCCCATAATATGCTGGAAAAAATAAATAAATAAATAAAAGACACATAACGAATTTAAAAAAAAAAAAAAAGAGCCCTTCCCAGGTCCTTCAAATCCATCCGTGCCCACCACAGATGAGAAACACAGATTTTGTGCTAACGTTTCCCGATGGAACCGCTTCCAGGAAACGTTTCCTGTTTCTCTGTGGAGTGGCCATTCCTGTTGAGAGCCTCCATTCCCAAACCAGCCTGGCTTCCTCAGCTCACCGGAGGAGGCCCATGGAGGAAACACCTAGAATCCGTTGTGCACAGGTTGGGGGTGCCAGACTGGCATACCCTTCCCGCACCCCCCCCAGTCTGGAGTTGGAGTGGGAATGTACTGTGTTTCCCCGAAAATAAGACCTACCCATAAAATAAGCCATGGCAGGATTTCTAAGCATTTGCACAATAGAAGCCCCACCCCGAAAATAAGACCCAGAGACGGGCGTGGCTGCGCAGCGCATCTGCACAACCCATGCGTGTCGTCGAGGAGCCGGAAAGAAGACGAGCAGCCCTTCTCATCTGCCCCAGGAGAGCTCTGTTGCTCAACATGAGAGATCGGGGCCAGTGGTTCTATAGGAAACAGAGTCACAAGAAATTCAGGATGGAATTCGGGGTTTGGAGAGTGAGGATGATGTTCCAGAAGAAGACGACTTCACTCTGTTTGAATCAATGTAGACTGTTGTACCGTACTTAAAAAAAATAACAGACCCCCTGAAAATACGCCCTAGGGTGTCTTCTTGAGGAAAAATAAATGGAAGAGCCTGTCTTATTTTGGGGGGAAACACGGTAGCAGGGTGGGCCGCTGCCCCAGAGCAGCTATTCCTGCTTCAGAGCCCGAGCTGCGAGGCAAGATGCGGGTCTCAGCCCTGAACGAGGAAGGCACAGCCTCGGGAAGCCGGCGGGAGCCTCCGCGCCTTCCCCGCCCTCCCTCTTCTCCTTCCTGTTCTGCAGGAAGGCCAGATGTTGTGTCTGTGCCACTCGCCTGTGACTCCCAACACGTCCCAGCGAGGAGGGGCTGGGCTGCAGGGGCCTCCGGGGAGGAAGCGTGGGGAAGGGTGGACGGTGGAAGCGGAACCGAAAAAGCAGCATTCACCCTGCCCTCCTGAGACCTGAGCTTGCAAATATTGAAAGACAAGGGTGTGGCTTCCCTACGGGGAGCAACTTGGAGGTGACAGTGTCTTTTGAGAGCCCCGGAGGGGCGTCAGGTGAATAATGACACCTTTTAATCACCGTGTCTCTGCAGTAAGGACCAGACACAGAGAGCTGGGGAGCGGGGAGCCCAAAGGTTTCTCGGCAAAGATCTCACCGTAACTAACTCGGCCACATGTCATTAAAAATAATGACTTACAGAGCAGCGCTTAGCTTACAGGAGAGCAAAGAACTGCGTGTGCTTTCAGAATAGACCCTGAGAAAGCACCGGAACATTTGCGGCGCGGTGTCCTCAGACTGGCTCCTATGACACTTGCGTTCCAGTCCCCATGGGACCCTGAGAAGCTGTGTGGCCTTGAGCAGATGTCTTCACCTCTCTGAGCCTATTTCCCCGTCCGTAAAACAGGGACAAGAATAACAAACGTGGATATGTCACGAGACGGCGGCATTACAATGGGGGAAATGTATATGAAAGAATTTTGAATAGATGTCAGATTCTCTTAGTCCTCACTCTCATCTATTTCCTCGGAAGGTAAACCGAGGTATAGATGAACAAAATCGCTTATTGGTTTCAATTCTTTTAGAACAAGGTAAAATTTTATTTTTAAGAACAGGCCGGGCGCTTGGGCTCACGCCTGTCATCCTAGCTCTCTGGGAGGCCGAGGCGGGCGGATCGCTCGAGGTCAGGAGTCCGAGACCAGCCTGAGCAAGAGCGAGACTCCCTCTCTACTATAAATAGAAAGAAATTAATTGGCCAAACTAAAAATATATAGAAAAAATTAGCCGGGCGTGGTGGCGCATGCCTGTAGTCCCAGCTACTCTGGAGGCTGAGGCAGGAGGATTGCTTGAGCCCAGAAGTTTGAGGTTGCTGTGAGCTAGGCTGATGCCACAGCACTCTAGCCTGGGCAAAACAGTGAGACTCTATCTCAAAAAAAAAAAAAAAAAAAAAAAAGAACAAACAAAAATAAGAAATAGTAATAATGAAAATAATAAAGCGTCACCAACTTCCCTTCCTTCTGTCCTCTCTTGCAGGGTTCTTACCCAGAAAACCAATTTGAATTTCAAATTTTTAAACCTCAGGAAGACATCTGTGCCCAAAAGGTGGCTCTGGTCTGTTCTGTGCGGTCAGCCCTGGGGCTGGAGCTGGTCATCGAAGGCTAATGCCTCCTTCGGTTACCGCTGTTCATCCTTTTCTGTTTTTTGTTTGTTTTCCTGGGAGGGGGACACAGGAAATTGGCTGGAGGAACAGGAAGAGACAGGGGAGGAAGGCTTTTTAGAGTATTAGTTGTATTTTGCTATTACGAAAATTCGTTATCTTCCAGAAAACTCTTCCAGTTATGGTCTTGCCTGTTTCTTACTACAGCCCTATAAAGTGTGGTATCCGTCAGTCTGTAAGTGTGGCTGCTGCCACAGGTCTCCAGAGTAACGGTGGCCACACACAGGACAGTTGCAGAGAGCTTGCAAGTACAGACACCGTCTTCTCATGCAGTGAAACGGATTCATAGTTTCTAAATTCAGAAATTAGGCCCCAAATTTACTCAGCCCACTGTAAATCTGAAATGCCACAAGAAGAAAAAGAAGTAGAGAACCCCACAAGCTAGAACAATGACCGCAGGGCGTCAGTTTTGTAAATAATTTTGGCTTCCTTCTGAATTAACGGATGCATGGCCAGTGAACCTACCGTGTTTCCCCAAAAATAAGACAGGGTCTTATATTTATTTTTCCTCGAGAAGACACCCTAGGGCTTATTTTCAGGGGACATGTTATTTTTCCCCTCAAAGCCTCAGCTTGCAGCACGCACAGGGTGGCCGGGACCCGGCAGGGGGAGCCAACCTTGTTGGTGGGGCTGCCCGCACCTTTCCGGTCACCTCTGGGACACCAGCTGTCACGATGGGGCAGGTGAGAAGGGCTGCTCGTGTTCTTTCCCGCTCCGCGACGACATGCATGGGTTGTGCAGACACGCTGCGCAGCCACGCCCGTCACTAGGGCTTATTTTCGGGGTGGGGCTTATATTGCGCACATGCTTAGACATCCTACTAGGGCTTATTTTATGGGTAGGTCTTATTTTCGGGGAAACGCGGTACCTGTCGCATTCCCATGACTCTAATCCCTGAACAGTGGACTGAGCCCTGCTATTTCTGCCTGGAGTGGCAATACCACCACAAATACAGTGGCAATACCACTGTATTTTCTTCGAAAATCGTCACACGCCCTCAGAGGAAGTGGGGTGTGGTGTCAGAAGCGGCACCGTGAGGACAGGGGTGTTTTTGCTGCTATCGGGGCAGCCTGTGGCTGCAGTTGGAACTTGCGTGCTGTGATCAGGGACGGGGGAGCAGACGAGATCGGTCCGGAGGGCAACTTCTGTGCGTTCCCGTCCTTCCCCGACCTAACCTTCAAGGACGTTTGCTCACGAGAAGCAATTGATTAGTTTGGGTGCAGACACTCAGCAACCAAAGCTGGAGTCCGGGTTCTGTCATTTGATAGCTGTGGAAAGTGTTTTGCACGGTTTCGGGAGCTGTAAGGGATCCAGGAAAGTGTCCCCACCCCCACCCCACCCCTGGCTGTGCCTGAGATTGGAACCCCTGGGAAAGAGCCCAGAGGGTGGAGAAGAAATGTCAGCTTGATTGGGAACAAAGGCTGGGGTGGTGGGTCTGGTTAGAACACTCAAGCAAGTAAGTGGCCGTCTCCGTTTACCAAGTCGTGGATGCCGCTGGGCTGTGGCAGTCCCCTCTTGCTCACGGCATGGCCCGGGAGCGTGGAGACCCGAACGTCCGGCAGGAGGCAGCTCGCAGGGGGCCCAGGCTCTCGCTGGGGCTCCCAGACCTTGGCAAGCCCCCCTTCTCCCTCCTCACCCTCTTTCCTTATTTTCAAAAGATTGCCTTCATTAGTATCCCAAGAATGGAAAAACAAGCACCACATGTGCTCACCAGCACCGGTGCTCTCTCTTCCCCCATCCCACAACCTGGCTGCATCTCCAAACGACTATGTCAACAGAGGAAATCCTTTATCACAGCCAGAGACTAGAGAAGTAAGGCACCCACATACACCCACTCTGCAGGGCTTTTCCTAAGTACATTGCAAACGAGACCAGAGAGACTTCTCTAGTTGGAGCGGAACTTCTCATCTGAGTTTATGTAGCATCTCAAGGACTCAGTAGGGGACATCCTGCATCCTGGTGAGATTCTACACTATCCCTCCCATTGGAGGACTGAGAGCCAAAGCCACAGGATCTACCCCACTCTGGCTTCAGAAATGCCAGGGGCACTGGTATTAACTGATCAGCACCTAAGTGGACACATAGGAATTACATTTATCGGGTGTCTGGCAGGGGGGAGGGGGAGGAGGGGGAGGGTATATACATACATAATGAGTGAGATGTGCACTGTCTGGGGGATGGTGACGCTTGAAGCTCAGACTTGAGGGGGGAGGGGAGGCAAGGGTATTACAGGCAACCTTAAAATCTGTACCCCCATAATATACTGAAATAAAAAGAATAAAAAAATAGTTATGTAAACCTCTTTTAAAATTAGTAATTAATTAAACAAAAAAGACCTATCATCAGAAAAAATACATATATATATTGCCTTCAGCTCATACTATTTTGATTTACCTTTGAGACCATATTTGTGGGCGAGAGGCTAATTAGATAACCTGATTCTCTATTGTAGTACTTTGTTGAAATCTTAGCAACAGGGTAAAATGCTACCTGATTATGTGTTTTTTTTTTTTTTACTAGTTACCATTTTTCTTCTGTGCACACTGTGAGGAAGGTTTTTTAAAATTATATGTTACTTTTAACAGCTGTCACTTTATCTAGGAAACCTTTCTATCTCAGGAAAAAATGAAAAAGCTATAGACGTAGCTTAATTTGCCAAAACTTTTGTGAACTGATGTTTATCAAATTCGTCCGGGCAGATGTAATCGGAAACCGTCGAATGCTTTTTTTATTTTTTCCTCATTCCCAAGTTTACTACATTGACTAATGTGTGTTCTCTTCTACAAGATTTTGAGACAAGTTACTGTTATTTTATTTCCGTGAGATGTCCCCCTGTCACTGAGACATAGCCAGCTACGTTACGGCAACGTGGATGGTGTTCCGAGTTATTTTTTTAAAAAATAAAGATGTATGCTAATTCTTATTGCATTTGCTGCAGAGGAAGAGAATTCTTGATACTTTCTCAGCGGATGAGTGTCCACAGCACTTCCCTGCCTTCTATTTCTATGGCATTTCCCCCGCCTGGCTCTTGTGTTGGGGGGTTGAATTGAGGGCAGTGGGTCTGCCTAGTAAGTAGGTGCGTCAGCGTCCCGCGCGTGTGACCTACAACTGAGCACTCGTGCTCGACCATGGACCCGCATCCACGCTGAGTGCCAAACCCAATCGGGATCGCATTTAAAGGTGACAACGTTGAGCTTGTAAAGATCCTTTGCAAATTTAAAGTACATATCATGATGGTGTTTTGTAGCTGAGATAGCCAAAGCGTGCAAGATTGGATGGACGTGCCTGGTATCCATCACGGTAAGTGCCGGCCGCGAGATGGCTGTATCAGTTCTCCACGAGAGATATACGCAGGGTTTTATGGAGGCCTGGTAGCAGAGCACGGAGGAAGGTCACATAATTTAGACCAAATGTGCTCCTAAAAAAGACTGCTCCTACTCTCCTCCTGGTCTTTCTGGTACATACCAATAAAGTCGAGAAAGTCCATTAGAAAATATAGCAGAGTTGTAATAACAATAACTAACATCTATGAGAGTTCGCTCTGTGCCAGTCCCATTCTAAGCACCTTGTGTGAATTTACCATTTAATCCTCACAGACCTTTGAGATGATCAACGGTGCAATCAGCATTTTCCAACTGAGAAAACAGGCTTGGAGAGGTTGAAGGATTGCAGCAGTTGAGCTCATGAAGGCATAGATCTTCTGCCTGTCACGAGTGCTGGGACATTTCCTTTGCTGTTGACTTCCTCTGTAACTGTCTGTCGCTTAATTTGACCGTTGTATATCCTTGCAAGTAAAGCAAATGCCCGGGATTAAGAGATTACGTAAAATTGTTGTTGGAAATGAATCTTCCTCAGCAATGATGCCTTATGCATCTACCACGTGTCAGACAGGGGATGGAGACACGGTCCCTGCTCTTGGAATCCACAGTCTAGTTGTTAAGGAAGACAGATGCGAACCAATAAATCAATAAAGTGTCCTAGGGAATACAGCAGTGTAGGCACCAGCGCACCGGTGCTCTCTCTTCGCCCATCCCACAACCTGGCTGCATCTCCAAAGGACGCGTCAACAGAGGAAATCCTTCATCACAGCCAGAGACGAGAGAAGTAAGGCACCCACATGCACCCACTCTGCGGGGCTTTTCCTAAATACATTGCAAACGAGACCAGAGAGACTTCTCTAGTTGGAGCGGAACTTCTCATCTGAGTTTATGTAGCATCTCAAGGACTCAGCAGGGGACATCCTGCATCCTGGTGAGATTCTACACTATCCCGCTATTGGAGGACTGAGAGCCAAAGCCACAGGATCTACCCCACTCTGGCTTCAGAAATGCCAGGGGCAAGGCAAATAAACGTGACAGGTGCTGTCTAGCTGTGCACCCAGGGAGCCGGGAGAGCCTGGGGAGGGCTAAGTTCACCCGCCCCGATGTGCTGATGGGAAGGCCGCGGAGGAGGAGAAGAGGAAGGCTTCACAAAGAAGATAGAGACTGAGCAGGCACTTCCAAGGCAAGGAGGAGGCTGGTGGGAGAAGGATGGAAGGAAATAGGCAGGCACTCCGGGGAGAGGCGCAGCTCTACTAAAAGTCTGGAGCTGCCAACAGCAGACCACCCTGAAGGATCAGTGGTGGCAGCTCTGCAAGGTCCTGAGGGCATTTGGGCTGCAGCGTGGAGATCCGATGGCAAGTGAGAGGTGACCAGGCCTGGACAGAGGAGACAGGGTGAGCTGCCGCTGAGCACCACAGGAGAGGCGATGGGGAACTGTGCTAGGGCCAGGTGCAGGTGGAGGAGGGGGCGGGGATCAGGAGATGAAGCTGGTTGTGGGGCGGGAGGGGAAGAGCGGAGTGGGAGCAGAGGGCTGAGCTGAGTGCCACGGCACCCGGCGCTGAGCCAGCAAAGTGAAAGACGGGGCGGATTTGAAAGGGAAGTTCCATATGGGGTCTGGTGAGCTGAGAGTCCCCTTGGGGACATCCAGGAGAGAGTCAAATGTGTGACCGTATTGCTCAGACAGGGGGTCTGCAGAGGGACCTGGCCCCTGCCCTGTTAGACCTTGGGCACGTGTTGTTGTTGTTGTAAAGTACGAGACAGCTCTGCGTCATCCAGAAGTCCACCGGGGTGGCTGGATAGCAGAAGGGAGAGCTCCCCTGGCGATACCAGTTTGCAAACCGGGAAGAGACGGTCTCTGCATGTACTAAAGGTGCTCTGTCTTCAACGAGGGAAAGGGCAGCTGGGTTTCATGCCTCGCAGGGTCTGTAGCACACAAGAAACTCATACATATTCAGCAGGTTTGGGGGAAAAGCCATGCCCGTTCATGACGGGGGTCAAGAGCATGTGCGATGAGTAAACATGTATGTAACATCCATTCCGTGTGCACTTGGGGGCTGGGTTTTAGCGTTGAAATGAGGTGGAATTTGGCTCTCTACATCAAAAGGTGAACTATAGGGCACAAACGCAGTTCGGCGGGTGTGTGGTCTCTGTAAGCTGCCTGCAACTGGCTTCGTGTCGCAGCTGCTTATCGGCAGAGAATGTTTGTAGGGCCAGTCCTCTGCCCAGTGGGAGCTGTAGTGGTCTGCGTTGTAAATCAGAGTAAGGAAGGTCTGACAATTTGCGGGATAACTCCTGGTGTTAGGGAATTTAGCAAGAGGGTGATTTTTCTTGTAGCTGCAGGAATTTAGGAAGTGGCCGTGAGGCTAAGCTCTGAACCGTCGACCCAGGAGGTGGCTTTTCATTTCCTTAACCCTAGAGTTCGTCTTAGTTGATAAACAGGCATCTATTTTGGTCTCTCCCATCACCCATAGATGGAGGGTAAAGATGAGATCGACTGAAATTTACAGTCCACAGAGGGCAGATAGAGTCACACAAGCTTAGCCTGGAGGCAGCTAGTCCAGCACATGTATTTTTGTTGACAGGAAATCTCCTTTCTATTTTAACAACCAGGGAAATCCCCCGTCCTCTCCTACCATCAGCTCCGAGCAAAAAAGGCAGCACATGAAAATCTTTTATGTTAATTTTATTCTCACGTGCTCATTACACATCTTCTTGGCTGTTCATAGATACACACACACACATACATACATATACACGCACATATACATACATATACACACAAACATATACATATACGTACATACACACACACACATTTGTGTGTGTTCAGCAGCGTGGTGTGCACACAATGTGTTTCAGAGACCAAGGATCCCTAACAAATCCTGATGTGTACACAACCTCCTCCTGTAGACAGACTTTTCCAACTCTGCAGGCGATTAGGACTTCATTAACATCCGCAAAATTAACGCCACCTGTCCTCAGGAGTCCCTAATCTGTCACTCTAGAGATCCCCAAATACCCAAAGAACATGAGCGTTCCTGAGTGCTGGGGACTTCTCGGGGCTTGGCTGGATTGGGTGTCAGCCCGCCACCACGATTTCCAGGGTTACTGATTCTCACTTCCGGGTTCCTATTACTCCGACTAACTCTCTTCCTTTGTAAAAAAAAAAAAAAAAAAAAAGCCAGCCAGTGCCTTGCTGTGTCGTCTTTGGCTTACTTTGGGAAATTGGATGAGGATGAAACGGTCCAGAACAGAGCAGGAACCGGGAAATAGCTTTTTCACTGACTACCAGCTGATAGTGTCGGGTAAATGGGACCGGAGGGGGGCGGGGAGGGACAGTTGGTAGAAAGGAACAGGCGTGGAGTTCAGGTAAATGGCACAAGAGGGAACAGGAGCAGAAGAGGCAGACTGGATTCCCGGATTCGTAGCCGACCCTGTGGGCAATTTTCACGCAGATCTCCTGGAAAACACGACGACTAGTTTTTTGAGGACGAAGCCCTGTTCTGCAGTGGAGAGTGGGTTCGGGGTTTCCTAGGTGGTTCACAGTGTTCAAAGGCTCCCGCCGTGCGTGTGTCACCGTGAGCAAAGGGCTGTTCTCGAAAATACCCCGGGCAAACAGGGATCAGCTGCTCAAAGCCTCCGGCCAATTCCATGGCACACACACACAGACGTGCAAGCACTTTGCGGTGTCATGTTAACCAGGGGGACTAAAATAGACTCGCTCTTTAAAAACGCGTTGTCCCATTGCCGCGTGCTGTCTCCCCAGCACTGACTCGGACAACAGAAGAAATAAAATGCGGGGGGACCTCGGCGTCTCTCCGTCCGCTCGGGCGGGGGGAGCGCTCTAGCTGGTTCTCTCCCAGGAGGTTGGAGGCAGCCTTCCAGAAAGCCTCTTCCCGCGGAGAGCCGGTCTGTGGTCTGGGGTGAGTCCCGAGACGGTGTCCCCGGCAGCGGGGGAAGTGACAGCGTGTGTTCGCATGGATAGTCGACCCCTCTGCGGCTCTGGCTGTTGGTGATAAAAAAAAAAAAAAGAAAGCCTCTAGTTACATGCAGAATGGGGCACCCAAAAATAATATCTCCCGCGGCCCCCAAATAGCATTTTGTCCTTTGTCATTTCTCCAGGGAGCAGCCATGTCACCGTTTCTTCGAATCGGCCTGTCCAACTTTGACTGTGGGTCCTGCCAGGCTTGTCAGGGCGAGGCCGTTAACCCCTACTGCGCCGTGCTGGTCAAAGAGTTTGTGGAATCAGGTAAGCGTGAGTGGGGGAGGGGCCGGGGAGGGGAAGGTGGATCCTGGCAGGCAAGTGAAGCAAGGGCATTCAAGGTCATCCGGTTCAGCCGGATCCTGCGGTCAAGGACACTGATGTGTGGCAAATCCAGGTGCCTCCTCAAGGACGCCCGCTTAGTGGGGGACCCTGAGCCAGGACCTCGTGGCCCACTGGTGGCCCTACAGCCCACTGCGCCATTTCCCTCATGCAGACGAGGAGGAGGACAGAGTGGGGTGGAGGAGGGAATTTGGAGAGAGTCAGTGGGCAAGGACTCTAGTGAGCTGTAGCGGAATCCAGGACCTACATTGTTAAGCTTGGTGTTACCTGAAATAATCCCAGGGAGATTAAGACCACATAGCCCCGGGGTCAGTTCCGATGACCGTTTACTGCTTCTCTGGCCAAGCGGCGAATCTGGGTTTCAGAAAACGTGCTTTTGCATTCATGGAGGCCCTGGGCGAATGAAAGAACAGTCATGTCTCGTCAAATGCAAATATTTATAGGCAGTTGATGGTGAGGGGAAGAAGGGGGACAGCCACCTGAGGTTCCTTTAGACAGCGGCCCCCAACCTTTTTGGCACCAGGGATGGGTTCCGTGGAAGACAGTTTGTGCAGGGGTGGAGGTGGAGGGTGAGGGGAGAGGGGAGCTCGGGCGGTGACGCGAGCGATGGGGAGAGGCTGTAAATACAGATGAAGCTTTGCCTGCTCCCCGCCGCCGCTCACCTCCTGCTGTCTGTCTTTTCTTTTTAATTATAAATAGTTTATTGAGAGACTCCGGGAAGTAGGGATGGGGAGAGACTAACAAAAGGCACATTATTAAGGCAGCTGCCACAGTGGTCAGTTGGAGATTAATCCTGCCTGGAGGCCGGGCGCGGTGGCTCACGCCTGTCATCCCGGCACTCTGGGAGGCCGAGGCGGGTGGGTCGCTGTAGGGATGCTGGGACCAGAGCAGAGAGGGGGCGGAAATAAATCACACACAAGCCAAAAGAACCCAGAATGAGTGCCTTCCCTATAGAGCAGGGGTCCTCAAACTTTTTAAATGGGGGGGCCAGTTCACCGTCCTTCAGACCGTTGGAGAGTGCGCACTGTGGGCCCAAGACGAGTCGGCCGCTAAGCAGGACAGGCAGCGGCAGGCGGCAAAAACACCCGGAGGGCTGGATAGATGTGCTAGGCGTCCTGCATGTGGCCCGAGGGCCATAGTTTGAGGACGCCTGCTCTATCCTTTCTTGCAGAAGAAGACAGGCAATAAGCAAAGCTTGAACTCGGCAAGCAATGCTCAATGCTGCACCAGGCAGAGCCAAGGAGTGGGAGGTGGGCTGGGGGCAGAGATGGGTGTCATTTTATACAGGGTCATCCTAAAGAGGCCTGGAGGGGCAGGGCGGGACATTTGCAAATGCAACGTGAAACTGACTTGGATTCTGGGGTTCCAAATCCCACTGTTTTGTGAGGCCCCTGCCCCCCGAAATAAAAGGCTTTTTGTTTCATGGCTGACTTCACCCTTCCAGCCGCTCTGAAGACATCAAAGCTCAGGACCCTGTCTGAGTCATCTCGGCTTCCCTCCTGCCCGGAGTTCTCTCCTGTTTAGTTGAAAGTGAGAACGCCACTTGCTCCCGACCCAAACCTTTCAAATGTCACAGGCATCTTTGAAGTGCAACGTGTCTTGAGTTTTTCAAAGCGGCTGCTTTTGGTTTCATGGGTCTCCTGGTTCCGGTTCTGTTTACAACCCCGGGTCTTACTGACATTTGCCTCCCGAGAGCTTTTCTTCTTCTCCTGCTGCTTCTTTTAGCCTTGCCTTTGAACTTTATCTCATCAGCCTAGTGGATCCAGAGACCTCATCAGAAAATGTTTTGCATTTTTTTTCCCCTGGGGACATTAGCCTGCAGGGTTTTGAGGAAGTTTGGAGATGTTTGTTTTTGATTTTTTTGTTTGTTTGTTTTTGGTTTTGTTCTAAAGAGAAATCTCTCTGAACATGATCATTCAAGCACCATGTCTGTCGTTAGGGTTTAAAGCCACCTCGAGCTGTGGCGTGTGAGGCCGCATTTTCCAGGCTGAATCGGGTCCCTGAGCTTTTGACAACCTCAACCCGCACCGTCCACAGAGCCTCCTGAGCTCTGGTCCTGTTTTTAGCTGCTTACAAACCTGGTGAATGAAAATGTAAAAAAAAAAAAAAAAAAAAAATGCCTTGCTGCAGGGATTTTTGCCCTTTCTCCGGGGATATTTGGCCTTTTCCTCTGCACCTGCAGAATGGTTACAGTTGGAAGGAATTACCCCACGGGGAAGCCTCGCGTCTGTGGAAGTCAAATGTTACTGTGATCGTTAATATTCCCATTGCTTTCTAAAAAGCCCAGTCTGCAGTCAAAAATGTTTTTAACCAGGCCATAAAAACTTTCTCCTTCCTAGTCCACCCTTCATGGTTTATAAGCCTTTACTAGCCAAGTTTCCCTAAAATTTGAAGTTCCAGCTTATCCAACTCCTTGCGTCTATCTCCCCCAAATAAATATTAACTTAACAAATGCTAAAAGCCTGTCCCGTTCAGCCTCGTGTGTGTCGGGGAGAAGGGGCCCTCAAGGTTAGAAAGGCTCTGTTTCCTGGCTGTAAGCGGATTTTTTTCCCCACTGCATCCGCATCTCCGAATGGCTAAATCTGCCACTTAACGTGCTATTATAGCACAAGAAACAAACCCTCAGATGCAGCTGCCTTTTTCTGCTTCTGAAATGATTAAGGAATGAATACCAGAGAAAATCCAGTGTGGGAGAAAGACAGGACAAAACTCCTTAATTCCATTAGTAAACTCTTTCCCAGGCACCTGGTGGCCGCTGGGGACGTTTCCCTTCAACAGATCACCCTGTCCCGGGTTCCAGGGCTCACACGTACCTGCCTCCATCATCTCCCACCTGTGGGTTTGCAGGCTACCTTGCTGGCTTCATGGACCAAGACCGCCACCTGTCTAAATCACCCGTCAGCTTTTGCTTAGGGCCCGTGGTGTATGCAACGAGTGTCTTCATCCAAGAATTAGGGAAGGAAATAATGGCTCCTTATGTTTTCATAGTTACTGGCTTTTAGGGTGTTGATGCCAAATGGAAAATGTTAAAATATTTTTAAAGGTTTACTCGTTATAAGCTTAAATTATGCCCCACCATGTTGTTCAGATGAGCACACAGTGGTTTTGTGTTGACTATGTTTTACTCAACGCCAGTGAAGTTAATCAGTCACATAATCGGCTGTTTATAAGTTAACAAAGGAGGATCTCGAAAGGCACGGAAAAAACTTCATTAGCTTCATTAAAAAAAAACTTCATTAGCTCAGGTGTTCACACCCAAAGTGAAGCAACTAACTGTCAAGTAGAAAAAGAACGTTTCCAGTCCAACGCTTTAATAGAAAATGCGGTATATGTGTATACCATGGAGCTCTATTCACCCACAAAAAACAGCGATGCTCTAGCACCTCTTGTACTTATCCTGGATGGAGCTGGAGCCCATTCTACTAAGGGAAGTATCACAAGAATGGATAAAGAAGCACCACATGTACTCACCACCAAACTGGTACTAATCAATCAACACCTATGTGCACCTATGGAAGTAACATTCATCGGGTGTCGGGCAGATGGGAGGTGGGGGGGGATGGGCATATGCACACCTGACGGGTACAGAGTGCACCGTCTGGGGGATGGGCACGCTTGGAGCTCTAATGCAGGCAGTGCAAAGGCAATACATGTCACCTCAACATTTGTACCCCCGTAATATTCTGAAATTAAAAAAAAAAAAAGACATTGGCAGACTGTTGTTGTCTTAATTGTCTACGTTGGCCTTGTCAGATTCAGTGAATTATCTTGCATTTAGACCTTGGAACCGTCTCGTTCTGTCTCCTGTATCGTCTCTGACCACCGATGTGTCGCTTCTGTCCCCCCCAACAGAATGACGCGTCCCAGAGCGCAGAGGGGACGGGTCCCCCTGTTGAGCTGAATCGGATCCTCGTCCAGAGCTGGCCGCAGGGGTAACGAGCACCTGTCTTTCTGTCCCTAGAGAACGGGCAGATGTATGTCCAGAAAAAGCCCACCATGTACCCGCCCTGGGACAGCACGTTCGATGCCCACATCAACAAGGGGAGGGTGATGCAGATCATCGTGAAGGACAAAAACGTGGACCTCATATCGGAGACCACCGTGGAGCTCTGCTCGCTGGCCGAGAGGTGCAGGAAGAACAACGGGAAGACGGAGATATGGGTAACTGTCCGCGCCGTGAGCTTTTGGGTGACATGCACGCGCCGTTATGGGGTAAGCACAATGCCGAGGGGCACTGAGGGCCAGCTCAACACGCCCATGTCATCCTAAAGGTGCAATGACACCGGCCTTAGGTAACACACTCCCTCCCACCACTTACTCATCGGCGGTTTGTAACGCCCACGGTTATTCACTGTGGGCTACAGAACACTCTGGCGTGTTCACCTTCTTCGCAAGGTGAAGAAGGTCTCTTAGACTGTGAGAAACTGTCACTGATTTGTAACCGTCAAAGCAAGCTTGAAAACAGCACAAATTCCTCTTGCTTCGGGGAGGAATCGTTGTCTAGGTATCAACCCAGTTGTTAGCTTCATTCGCTTTCTCAAGTTTTGGGAAGAGCATGCCTAAAACCCAGGGGGTTGTATCGGTTTTGTAGTTTTGACCTCAAGAAAGAAAAAAATCAATACTTTTCGAGCAAGTATATAAATCTTTGCTCGAGTCACTAAAGAAATCTTTAAAGACAAATTCATGCCAAAAAAAAAAAAAAAAACCAAACCTTTTTAACAGGTCCCTGTGCTTAGCTACGTCTGGGTGATTTAGTTGAGCAGTATCTTTGGAGCTTGGGGGATTCTGGAAGCAAAACTCCTCTACGGGAGCTGCTTAGGCAAGTAGGGAAAGGTTAGTAAACAGGTGGATAATGTCACAGGCGCTCAACTCAGTGTTGAAGAGTTTACACCAGGCGTCCTCAAACTGCGGCCCGTGGGCCACATGTGGGTGTTTTTGCCCGTCTGTTTTTTTACTTCAAAATAAGATATGTGCAGTGTGCATAGGAATTTGTTCATAGTTTTTTAAAAACTATAGTCCGGCCCTCCAACAGTCTGAGGGACAGTGAACTGGCCCCCTGTTTAAAAAGTTTGAGGGCCCCTGGTTTACACAAACCAGGTAAGTCAGAGCGTGGAGCCTTTGGCCGGGCAAGGAGAAAGAAGAGATAGAAAGTCCATTCCAGTTTCCACCCCCCATTCCCATATGTTTTCTGCTTCTGCCTAATTGTTTTAAAAAGAGAAGCGTCGTCAACTCCCTAATTTTAAACACCATTCTATTCATGTTTCCCTCTCAATTAATGCAAGGATAACTCGGGGTTTTTTTTAAATCCTTTTTTAAATTAGCTTCCACTGACACGCAGGTTGCTTTTCTATCTCATCAGGCCGCCTCTGATTTCTTGCCTAGGATTTTGTGGATTTTATTCTTACAAGACTTTGCACTCTCTTTGCGTTCTCGGCTTTTTTAGACACAAGCACGTGTGGCCTGCAGACCCTCATTTAACCAACTAGCACACTTTTGGCATTTTTAAGCTTCGTGGGTTTTTATTTTCCTCAAGTTCATTTCTTAGTTTATTTCTATTTTATTTTAAAAACCAACCGGTTGTTTTGGACTTATATTTTCCCTTAATTTTATTGAAATCAGCTTTCTTAAAATTAATCTATTTTTTTTTTAGAAAATGATTTTCTCAAACTTGCCTTGTGCCTCCATAGACATTGTCTCGATTCTAAATACCACGATGGACTTGCCTCCCGCTCTTCCGGCCGTGTAGACGGTTGCCTGGTCATTCCCCCGTCACGTCCCTGAACGTGCTGGAATGTGACTTTCTGTGATCACTGCTTTCCTGGCAGCTCACCGGTTTAATTTCCCCCACTGGCACTCAATCCTGAATGTGATGATTTTGTGGTCACACGTGGTGCCAATTGTCACCGTTTCCTTTGGAAATGGGCCCCTTACTCCCTTTTCCTCCGTTTCCCTTTTTGCCACCTTATTCCACGAACCAGAGTGTCTACACTCGGTGTCAAAAACACTTCTCTTCTCATCAACCTGTTGGAGCTCGAGTAAGAATTTACAGCAGGCCCCAGCAGGACGAGCTCATTTTGTCACAAAATTCTCGTAACAATGATGCTGTGACGTAGACATTGCTATTATGTCAGTTTTTCAGAGATTTTCCAAAGCTCGGTGTCTTGCACAGGACACACAGCCAGGAAAGGACGTAGCCACGATTCACATTCAATCCTGGGTTCCACACCACACGACTCACTGTTTGTCTGTTATTCTGGCTAACTGAGATATAATGACCTTCGATTCACCTTCTTTCTTTTTCTTTTCTTTTTTTTTTTTCTTTTTAGACAGAGTCTCACTCTGTTACCCGGGCTAGAGTGCCGTGGCGTCAGCCTAGCTCACAGCAACCTCAAACTCCTGGGCTCAAGCGATCCTCCCGCCTCAGCCTCCGAAGTAGCTGGGACTATAGGCATGGGCCACCACCATGCCCGGCTCATTTTTGCTATATATGTTTTTAGTTGGCCAATTAATTTCTTTCTATTTTTAGTAGAGACAGGGTCTCACACTTGCTCAGGCTGGTCTCAAACTCCTGACCTTGAGCGATCCGCCCGCCTCGGCCTCCCAGAGTGCTAGGATTACAGACAGGTGTGAGCTACAGCACCCGGCCTGATTCACCCTCTTTCTTATTCTTCTTAGTCTATTAATGGTGTAGTGGGATGGTTTCATATATTAGTGATTAGTGCTCAGGTTGTCTTAGACTTGGGTTTGTCCTTTTTTTTCTTTTTATGTCACTTTACAAGAGATCCTCCATCATCCCTTAAAATGACACTTTGTTCTGGTCCCTTCTACATGGTGATACGGTACTGAAATGTATATTTTTCACTCCCTCCCCAGACTAATCTAATTAAAATTTCCTCTAGTGGATCAGCCAGCACTTCCCCCAGCCAAAAAAAACATTGTCCCTCCTCTTGAAAGAAAGAGGCCACCCCACTGATTAACCTACATATACACCCCACATGGGAGGGCAGGGAGGGCTCTGGAGGCACCCTCAAAGCAGGATTTATCTTTCCCCCAAAAAACACCTGCTTTTCCACCAGGGCAGCTAGTCCTAGCGCCTGTGATTCTTTTGTCATGATTAAGATCTGGATCTGCACTCGAGTCTTTATAGCGGCACAATTCACAATTGCAAAGGTGTGGAAACAACCCAAGTGCCCATCAATACATGAGTGGATTAATAAAATGTGGTACATGTATACCATGGAGTACTACTCAGCTATAAGAAACAGTGATGATATAGCACCTCTTGTATTTTCCTGGCTAGAGCTGGAACCCATTCTACTAAGTGACGTAGCCCAAGAATGGAAAAACAAGCACCACATGCACTCACCAGCAAATTGGTATTAACTGATCAACACCTAAGTGGACATATAGGAGTGACATCTATCGGGTGTCGGGCAGGTGGGAGGGGGGAGGAGAGGGAGGGTATATACAAACACAATGAGTGAGATGTGCACCGTCTGGGGGATGGTCACGCTTGAAGCTCTGACTCAAGGGGGGAGGCAGGGCAAGGGCAATATACGTAACCTTAACATTTGTGCCCCCATAATATGCTGAAATAAAATAAATAAAATTTAAAAAAAAGATCTGGGTCTGCCCTAGGACAGCTCTTCAGACAAGCAAATCACAGGGCAGGAAAACCAAAGGCGATCTATTTTAGAATTTTTTTTTGTTTCGTCCTTACATACGTTTTGATCGCCAAGTAAAATTAATGGATTGCTCGCATGTTTTAATAAAAGAAAGGCTATGCCCACGGGTGCTGTGCCGTTCTGATGGTAATGAGCGTGAGTACAGTGGGAAAGAACAATGACCGTATTCTGCACTGGAAACCTCCTGCCATTACCAGTAGCCGGTTATGTCATTGAGCGTGGGGCTTATTTCACATTCTGATTGATGTTTCTCTCCTTCTCCCAACCAGTTAGAGCTGAAACCTCAAGGCCGAATGCTAATGAATGCAAGATACTTTCTGGAAATGAGTGGCAAGTGACATTTCTTCTTCCTGTTTTGGGGGTGAGGAGGGCGTGGCCTTCTCCTCGAGTGCAAACTTAACGTTACTTTTGCAATGATCACAGGAAAGGATTAAGAGAAAAGGGAGGCCCAGGAATTTTCTTAAAATTCCTAGTGGTGCCCAGGCACGAATAGGAAATACACTAGCAGGGCCAGATGAACATAGAAATGTAAAAACATTTACAGGACTCTGTTTCAGGTGGGGTGAGTTCATATGCCCATATCGCTTTTATCGCCCGTCTTTTATTTTCGTTTGGGCATTTGGCGTAAATGCAAAACATTGTTTATGTGTTGTGATGCGTGTACACATTGGCTATGTGTAAACGGTGTGCTATGACAAGCTATCACACTGTCAGTAAAATGCAAGAAAGAAGGAAATGTTTTCCATAAATGCAGCGGCAGAAATGCTAATGTGAGGTTAGTCACCTCAAATCCTTTTTGGAACAGAGAAGGGTAAAAAAAAAAAATGCATTGCTAAAGAGCTTTGGTTCCATGTCCCGTGCAGACTTTGGCCACAAAAGTTGAATTTCCCATCATGGTGTGCTAGTCACCAGCCAATGAGCCGCTGGCACTGTTTACACGAACCAAAGGCTACTACTCGTAAAATCCTAAACTGCAGAATGGAACGTGTGAACTTATTGATGATAAACTGATTTCATTTTTTTACCTAAATCAGGTTTGCTACCAAGAAGAAGAGAGTTTTAGTTTAGAGATTTTGGGTGCTTTCTGGGTTTTTGCTTGACACATATAATTCCTCTGGGTCCAGAGTCAAACAAATATACTGGAGAAAATAATGTTATAAGATAATGAGGGAACACGGGAACATTCCACAGATATTTGATGATATTGAGGCACGGTTATTAACTTTTACAGATGTGACAATAATTTTGCAGTTACTTTTTTTTTTTAAGGAGTTTTAATCTTTTACAGATACATGCTGAAATATTTCTAGATAAAATAAGACAGTACCATGAGTTTGCTTCAAAAGAATCCATTGGCATGGGGTGGGGGGAGTGAACTAGGTATATTGGAAGAGAGAGGCCATGAATTAGAGGCCATTATCATTGTTGAAGCTGTATAAAATTACTACGCAGAAATCAATTACAGCATTGGCTCAACTTTTGTGCATATTTGAAATTTTCCATAATGAAGTTTTTTAAAAAAAAAAAGAAAGAAGTTCCTGAGAAGGGAAAAATGTACCCCGAACTTTTTTTTATTTTTCTGCTTGGAGGTTGTAGACATATAATACATATAATGGCACCGTTTTCCAATTGGCTAAATGAGACAGAGTCTTTGCAGGGCATCTGAATAACCAGATTTGCATAAAAAGCGAAAGTACTGACCTGAGTAATAATACCAGTAATGTGTAGTTCCATACATAAGAGAAGGTATACTCTTCCCGTAAGTTTAAACCATGGCCCAACATAACAACGTAAATTGAAAACGAGTCCTCCATCGGAATGCAAATATTTTTGATAAATGATTTTAAGATCCCTGCACTGAACACCAATTCCAGGGATATTCCTCCTATTTATTACTCCCATTACTACAGACGAGTCCTTGCCAGCACCTGCTCTCATTCATTCCCTCTTGGCCATGGATGCTCTCAACTCCAAACCTTGCGGTTCTCCCCTCTCATTCTCTGCGGCTTTGCTAGAAAAAGTCATTCAGCCGACTCCATTGCAAACAGCTGCTACTAGATGATGTTCCTGTGGAACTCACCCATTCAGCCCCCTGGTAGACCTCCTATGTACTTGAAATTCTGTTGAATTTAAACTACAAAACTTAGGCAGGGCGCTCACGCCTGTCATCCTAGCACTCTGGGAGGCCGAGGCAGGTAGATCGCTCAAGGTCAGGAGTTCGAAACCAGCCTAAGCAAGAGCAAGACCCCCATCTCTACTAAAAATAGAAGAAATTAATTGGATAACTAAAATATAGAGGAAAAAATTAGCCAGGCATGGTGGTGGTGCATGCCTGTAGTCCCAGCTACTTGGGAGGCTGAGGCAGAAGGATTGCTTGAGCCCAGGAGTTCGAGGTTGCTGTGAGCTATGATGATGCCATGGCACTCACTCTAGCCTGGGCAACAGAGTGAGACTCTGTCTCCAAAAAATAAAAATAAACAACAAAACTTAAAGGGTCCATATTAAATTGTGTCCAAAAGTACTCTTAGCATGTTCACCAGCAACCTATTTCTTTTGCACTCACTGTCTTAGTCAGCTATAACTCGCTCTGCAAAACCTGGAAGTAATTTTTATAGCCTCCTTTTCCTCCACCTCCCACATCAATCAGCCAACCATTTCCATCCATGCAGTCTAGTCAGTAATTTTCAATGTCGCCGTCTGCGATGTCACCTCTTGCTGTATCCCATCCACTCTTCCACGTCACTGGTGGAATGGAAAAAAACTACATCAAGCTCCAATCTAACCATGCCACAACTCTGCCCCTGGCCGCAGCTGTGCAGTGTCTGTAAATTATCTACAAGAAAACGTTCACACTGACCTGCCGTCTACCTGTCTTCCAGGTGCGACCACAGGTGCGGCCACAGGTGCGGCCACAGGTGCGGCCACAGGTGTTTTCTGCCGCACCGTCTGCACTCAGGCGACGCCCTGCACAGCCCCCCGGGGGGCTTAACTCCAGCCCTCTTCCACCTTTGCTCCCCTCACCGCCCCATCTCTCGCACATCAGCGGGAGTTATCAGTCTTTCAGAGCTCAGCTCAGACGGCGTCTCTACTGGCACCTCCTGGTCCCACTTTCCTCTCTCCCTCACCTCCGTCTCCCTTCCGAGGCCTTTGCTGGTCCAGCGTCCTCCCATCCTCGGCCCCCAAAGCATCCTGAGAACCCTTCTGTTCTCACACTTACCACACTGATCGGCTTTCTTTCTGGACTGTCAGCTCCCTGCAGGGGGCAGAGGTCAAACCATGTCTTAGTTGTCTTTTTTTTATTTTTTTTTTTGAGACAGAGTCTCACTCTGTCACCCAGGCTAGAGTGCCGTGGCGTCAGCCTCGCTCACAGCAACCTCAAACTCCTGGGCTCAAGCGATCCTCCTGCCTCAGCCTCCCGAGTAGCTGGGACTACAGGCATGCGCCACCACGCCCAGCTAATTTTTTCTGTATATATTTTTTAGTTGGCCAATTCATTTCTTTCTATTTTTGGTAGAGACAGGATCTCACTCTTGCTCAGGCTGGTCTTGAACTCCTGACCTTGAGCGATCCTCCCGCCTCGGCCTCCCAGAGTGCTAGGGTGACAGGCGTGAGCCACCGCGCCCGGCCTTATTTGTCTCTTTAACCCCAGCTCTGGGCTGCAGGTCAGGGTTAGTACGAGCGCTTGTTGAGCTGTTCAGCTGGAATCACTCAGACATGTGGAAGTTTCTTTCGTTTCCTCTTGATTCCCACACGACGGCGATTCCTAACGTTCCCATCTCCCTTGGTTTCTGAGTGTCTCTTGTTCTTCTCCCACCGTCAGAGGTGGACTTGGCCACGGCATAATCGGAAGAGACTGACTTTTGTCCGTCTCTGCACTTTGGGATGTGGCTGCCTCCCCCGTGTTCCCTCCTGCTGCTCCTCCCAGGAGAGCCTCACCTTTCTCAGCCTCGGCCTCCCACCCCAGCCTCCCTGCTCCATCAGCGCAGGCTGCTCACCCTCAGCGTCTCCAACCTCTCCTTCCCTCCGTGCTTTTCCTCCCCGCTGCCAAAACACACGGCGTTCAGCCGGCCTCCTCTGTCCTGGGAAAGATCTTTTCTCTCTTAACATTTTTACCTCCGTGACCCTTTCTCTTCTTCCTCTTCCTGATGCGTTTCTTGGAAAAGCAATTTGTGAGTTTCTAGGTTCTTCACGGTTCCTTCCGTCCCTAAACCCTCAAACGTCTGGCTTATTTCCCATGATCTGCCGGAGTGGATTTCTCCGGGATCGTGAATCCCCAAGACAAGTTTCTGTGTCTCAGCCCTCGGGTTCCTGGATGTGTCCCCAACCGTCAATGCTGAGATGTCGCACTCCTTTATGGCTTGCATGGCGTGCCTCTTAATTTTCCAGCTACCCCTTCTTGGTCTCTTTTGCAATTCCTTTTCCTACCTCCTGGAAAATATGGATCCTCCTAAAAAATAAGTATCTCTGAGACTGTTCCGCAACATTATACTCTGCCTCTTACAGTGACCTGCTCTTCCATGTGCCAGAAGAAGCCCCCTTCTTGACGGCTGGCTGCTAGGGAGTTAGGCATGACAGCTCACATTCCCTTAGTGCGCTCAGCACAGCAATGCACTCGGAGCTGCTCCAGAAACATCTGTGATCTGATTGACTGCAAATAAGTGATCGATTAGACTAAACACATACATTAGGAGCCGTTAGTATATAAGAAAAGGAAAAAAAAAAAACCAAACATATAAAAACCAGTGAGCTTAGTCAAGCCAACACATAGAAATAGCAAATTGTTTCAGAAATAACTAATAGTCATGCCCAAAGAATTAAAGAAATTCTGTGTTCTTACATTCAGTCTTTGATAGTCATTGAAATGCTTAGAGGGCAAAGGAAATCACAGAAAGGAACAAGGGAATAATAAATGCATTTCGAACAACTTCTGATTTGTTAAAAATTTGTAGTGTTAGAGTCTAATGCACAAATTTATATATGTGTTTATATATATATATATGTATATATATGGACAGACATAAAAATATAGTTAGGGTTCCCAGAATAATTCATTCCCACTCTCTAAATTTAGAAAGTATTTTTATACTTAAATTTATGTCATCTGGACCAAAATAGAAATGAGCCGCGTGTGATTACATAAACAAATGACCTAGGACGCCAGTCACAGGTTGTAAATAGATCTCCACACTTAGACCAGAACTTGTGGGAGGAGATGATCAACTCAGTGGCCCTCAATTGACCCCACCGTGACCTAGCCTAAATTATTGTCAGCCTACTCCTAAGTAAAAAGACCTAACTTTCCCAGCCTTAGAGTATTAGGCAAAGTACGACACCCCATCTATGGAACTGTCTAGAGGGCTATTGGGACTCCATCTAGGGGTTTGGGGGTTGCCATAAACCTTTATCTCTGGACCAGTGGAGAGAAGACGTGAGTCCTGGGACATCCACAGGGGGACCTTTGTCCACCTGGTGTGTTTCTGGCCCTGCCACTACTAGGGATTGGAAAACAAGGTACCTTGGAAGGGGCACTGGGCCCAAGCACACTTGCAGACTGATGCCACTGCTTAGCCAGAATAGAAGTCATTTAGGTTCGATATTGTTAATAAAAAATTATATTGGTGAATATTTGCAAAATATCCTGAGCCCCTTATTCGTGCTAAACCTCAATGTTTTTATATTTGTAAAACTAAAAACATAGACGGAGCAAGCCAAGCATCTTCGAGCTATCGTAAAAATTATAGTTTTAGGAGTTAGATTTGTTACCCTTATTTTGTTTTTATCTGTTTATGTATTCATTTCTTATTCTTATTTTAGGGGCCGTTATTTTTATTTCTTTGCTGTTTAGTTCTCTCTCGCCAGTGTGTTCAGCAGGCTGTTTAGCCGTGACTGCCTTACCATTTTGTGTTTTTGAGGGGGGGGACCTAGACTTCAGTGAGGGCATCATGGATATTCTCATAAGTCACTCATCGTAGGGTCCTTCAGCGGGAAAGATGTCACCTGGCTATCAGGCACTATGGGCAGTGACCACCCAGAGCAGCTGCACCAACTCTCATGAGCCCAGAGGAAACTGAATAGATGTGACGTTAATGGTTTGATGTAGATGACTAGCTAACACCCAGGTTTGCCCAGACACTAAAAATATTGCAGCGATCTATTGATCATCCAGCCCTTTCCACGTTGTCGAGTATAATCTGCGGCTGGTGTGTTTGACCCCTGTGGACATTAGGAACTAGCACACACGTGACTTCCCAAAGTTCTTCTGCCCTCTCACCGATGCCTGGCCTGCTCCGTTCTAAACGCAACCTGGCGTACAGCATCCCGGCCCCTCAGAAACGCCAGGCCCAAGTGGCTGTCAGTACACACACGACTCTCTAGAATTACAGACAGAAAAGCATTCACCACTTCCTGCCTTTCCGGCTGACGCATCACTGAGGGTGACAAAGAGAGGCTGATGAGGGGTGCAGGGGGTGCAGGGGGTATAGGAGTGCAGGGGTGCAGGAGGTACCTGGGAGCAGGGGTTCAGGGGGGTGTAGGAGTGCAGGGAAACAGGGGTTCAGGGGGTGTAGGAGTACAGGGGTGCAGGGGGTACAGGGGAGCAGGGGTTCAGGGGGTGTAGGAGTACAGGGTGTGCATGGGGTGTAGGGGTGCAGGGGTGCAGAAGTGCAGAGGGTGTAGGAGGTGCAGGAGTGCAGGGGGTGTAGGGGGTGCAGGAGTGCAGGGGGTATAGGGGGTGCAGGGGAGCAGGGGTATAGGGGTACAGGGGGTGTCAGGGTGCAGAGGTGCAGGGGGTGCAGGGATGTAGGGGTGCTGGGGGTGTAGGGGTGCAGGGGAGAAGGGGTGTAGGAGTTCCCTTGAAAATTCTGATCTCTGGTTTCAAACACTGCAAGAGGGTAGCTCAGCCCAGTCAAAAAGGAGGGGAGGACTGAGCCTGGAATACAGCTTCACTGTTTGCACCCTCTACTAACACACTCCGTGATAACTCCGTACGGTAGAATTAAGGACAGAAGCTTAGTGTCAGCGCCCACCTTAGTAAGTACCTGGAATGTCAGTGGTGTAGGCACCCGATGCTGGTCTCTCTCTGTCCTTCCCCGCCCAGCCGGGACGGTCATGTTGCGGAGCTTTACTTTGTCCCCTGCTGTCTTCCTGCAGACACAAAGGACTTGAGTGAATTTGAGACGGAAGGCTTCTTTGCGCTGCATCACCGCCGGGGGGCCATCAAACAGGCCAAAGTCCACCACGTCAAGTGCCACGAGTTCACAGCCACCTTTTTCCCACAGCCCACGTTTTGCTCCGTCTGCCACGAGTTTGTCTGGTACAGTAGTAACTCGCCATTTCGCCCCAAGCTTCGGGGCGCGGGGTTTCGTTGCACCCTCGTAACCCGCTGGGCCTGGCGTGCCCCCCTCGTGGGAGGACGGGTGCCGGAATGAGTGCCACGTGAGAGCCGTCGGTGGCCGGGACCGAGAGGTTCTAGAGGGGGCGGGTGTGACCCAGTGAGAGATGTGTTTGAGTGAGTGTTTGTGATGTGATGTGAATGAGTGTTTAAAAGCCTTACCAATGTGGAATTTTGCTGCCAGGAGCCCACGATGCATTTTTTTCGGTCACGCGTTTTAACCTCTGTATATGTTTGTCTGGAAAATGCAAAAGTGAAAAGGAAATCGGCAGCTCCTCTTTTATTTAGTTATCAAACCTTTGACAAGGCAGCTCAAAATAGAAAAACACGATGTTAACATTCTCGGCAAGGGATGCACCAGGACCACGCATCGGAAATGTCCTGTGGTCTCGGAAGCTCTTAGATCTCGTTCTTCTCTTAAATGTCTTTGGTGCTGACATTGACATGAGCGTCCAGGTAAAAGTCAGTCCTGTGCTTTCTTGCAGGGGCCTGAACAAACAGGGCTACCAGTGTCAACGTAAGTAAGAAGGATTTCTGTTGTATTGTGTCATTGTTCTTTTCATTTAGTTGTTCCTTAACTTCTGAAAATCGTAAGCGGTGACTGTTTCTTTTCAGAATGCAATGCAGCAATCCACAAGAAGTGCATTGATAAAGTTATAGCTAAGTGCACAGGATCCGCCGTCAATAGCCGGGAAACCATGGTACGTATTTAGATTCCTCTCTTTGTCTGACGTACGATGATGTTAGCCTCGTATTAAATGTTATAGCTCACCCGTTCTTTTTAACAATGCCTAAACTTGGAACCTTAACCTTACCAACGAACATCAATCTCCCCAAAAAATCTTTCCTCTTCAATACCAAGTTGTTACTAAGTTATCCAAACAAGAGAGTGATAAGAAGAGCACTGTAAGAATTTTAACGACTCTACCCTTTTCCAGAAAAATGCAATAGAAAGTGGGCCAGAAAGCACAGTTTTGATGAATTATATGAGAACAACCCTTGTGGCATCTATAGCTAGAAGTGACAATTAAACAGTCAATAAAGGTGAACGATTAGAAAACTCAGACACGTGGCTCTTACAAGGTCAGTAAGAGATGGTAACAGAAGGATATGCAGATGTTGAGAAGCAAATAATTCTCTCAGAGTGAACTTTGAGATAGACTCTGAAGATAAGCCAGATTTTACCTTCTGGAGAAGAAGGGACCCCGGTCTAGCACGCTGGACAGCCTGTCGTCATGAAGTACTCTGACTTCCTTCTCCCGCACTTGCCTTCTTCCTTCAACGAACGCGTGTCGCGTAGCTGATGCACCTTGTCTGATGGACGGAGGGAATGGAGTAGGGTGAGATAGTTGCTGACGAGGTTGCATTTGTAGATTTGGTGGCCGGCAGAGGAGGGCTCTTCCCGCGGGTGACTTACGTCCTCAACAGTGCCTGTGAGTTGGAGGCCGGAAGGAGAGAAGGTGACAAGTGGCTTTGGGGGAAAAGGAAGGGCTGTGAAATAATTATCTTAGAGATGAGAAAGCAAGGATGGTTAGTGAGACGCAGTTGGGTTGTTGAGCAGAGCCGAAAGCCGATTTGAGTTTGACGGGGTCGACCTGCCCAAGTGCATGGTCATCTCCGGCAAAGGGGCAGGCACAGGGTGGAATTTATTCTAAAATTTCCAGCCAGAAGGGCGTCGTCTCATATCAACAAGTGACTGTGCTGAGCCCAAAGAGGTTAAAGTAGTTTGTACACGGTGAGTCAGCTGCAAGTGGCAGAACCAGGACTAAAGTTTAGATGCATCTCCCAGACCGGACTTTGGCTTATTGAAGTCACGTGGCCACTTTGTCTTCAGCTCATCTCGAAAAAAATCACAAATGCTCAGCATCACTCTTAACCTCAATGGCTAACGAAGTCCCTGGCACCAAGTGAAGTATTCAGAAACTGTTAGCTAAATGAATGAGTGTCCCTGTGGGTAATGTTCCATTCTCTGGGGACATTCTGATTTCTTGCTCACTTAAAGAGACACCATCTTTGGGGTCCAACACTCGGAGCAGTATTGCTCAACAGAAATTTCGTAAAAGCCACGTGGGTGATTTTAAACTTTCAAGTAGCTACGGTAAATAAAGGAAAAAGCAACCGGTACAATTAATTTAATATATTTAATTTAACCCAATCTGTCCGAATATTATCATTTCAACAAACATAAAACATGGGTGTGATATTTTACCTAATTTTTTCATGCCAAGTCTTCAAAATCCAGTGTGCATTTTACACGGATAGCGCATCTCAATTCTAAATCACGGCCTTTCATGCGGTCGCTGGCCCCATGTGGCTAACTGGTTTTCACGTTGGGAAGAACATGTGCAGAGTCGTGTCTTGGGCCACTAGGGCTGGTGTTCAAGACCTGCAGTGGTCACCTTCCAGCCTGGACGCTGACACAGTCATTGCTCATGTTTACACTGTGGAATATGAAACGAGTTCCAAAAATTATTTTTTTTCCTTGGTTGAAAGTGGCAAGAGTAGGTGCTGAGCAACTTTTAAACAATTCTACACACAGCCAGTGCAGACCAGCGAGCCCGGCAGGAGCATTAGCTGTGCTCGTTCCCAAAGGAAGTATTTAACACATTGACTGCAACACCTGAAAAAAAATGGTTTCCTCGGGGCCACAGCGCTTTATTAAGAAAATAGAATAAAAACTTCGAAAACAAAATGATCCTTTCTAACCTAATGAAAAACATTTTATTTTAAATTGTTTTCTGTACATGAGTTCTATGCAACTTGAAAAATAGTTCACGTGGCTCCCAAGGCAAAGAGAAGCGTGAGTTACGTATGCTTCACGAGGCCCCGGGCTCACAAACTAGCGTGAGTTAAATACAACTCGCATGGCGGTTAATGTGTTGATTAGAAATTTCTGTAGAGAGATTATAAGTCTCAAGAAAATAAAATGTTTTCTCTTGCAAAAGAATACTGGCATTCTTACCAAGACTCCAACTACCTGGGTTTTTTGTTGTTGTCCATTGGAGAAGTTTGATTTTTAAACTCTGGAAAACTGTTAAAAAAAAAAAATCCTGCAATATATCCACCGCCAGTATCCCTTTCCCTCTCGCCTCTCCCCATTCCCCCAAGCCTTTACATTTAATTTTGAGGCAGAAAAGAGAATAGATGGGCTCAGATTCTGACTGCCAAGTTCACAGATACTCCGGCTCCATCGCTGTGTGACCTGGGAAAGTTTCTGGCCCTCTCTGGGCTTAATCTCCTCACCTGTGCAATAATAGAAGCTACATCAAATGGGGTGTTCTACACGAGATACCTCCTGTGGAATAGACGATGCGGGTGACATATTTGTCTCTGGCACCTGGTGGGAAGCGTTGCCTAACCGCTCTCACCGCCCCCGCTCACGAACAACAGGTGCAAAAATGCTTCCCTCCTGGGGCTCTCCCCCTGCCAAGCCGGGAAAGGTGCTTCCTCTAGAGGAGGCATTTTTTGGCATCCTCCAAAGGTAAAAGCACTGGTTCTGCACCGAACGAGAAGAGGAAATATTTATATTAACACAGGAAGAAAAAAGTTTCCTCTATTTAAACGTTTCCTGAGCTCCGGTTTAAATAAGCAGCCCTCGTGCTGTGCTTCCTGCACGCATAGCTCGGGCCTCGGCCGTCTGCAGGGCGCCCGGCGCGTGGGGACGGCAAGCTCGGCCCCTTGCCCACGACCGCTCAGGGCTCCTGCCATCCTCAGTCGGGCCCGGGAGCCCTGACGAGTGGCGACGGCGGTTTAAAATGTGCACGGTGGCAGCCCTGTGCCACCCTGTGGTCCCTGTCGTTACGCTGAGGTGCCCGGGAAGCAGGCGGGGCCCTGGGGACAGGCACCCGAGGTCTCACCGTCCACCTCTCTCTTCCAGTTCCACAAGGAGAGATTCAAAATCGACATGCCGCACAGATTCAAAGTATACAGCTACAAGAGCCCCACCTTCTGCGAGCACTGCGGGACCCTGCTGTGGGGGCTGGCGCGGCAGGGGCTCAAGTGTGACGGTGAGTCCCGCGGGAGGGGAGCCTGGCCCCACGAGGACCGCCCCCACGCCCCGAGGGGTGCAGGGGGCAGCTTTCCGGAGAGCGGGAGGGGGTGGGGGGACGTAGAGGCACGACTTCCCCACCTGGCCAGGAGGGGCCACGATGGCAAATGCCGCCTTCCCGGGGCCACACGCTGCTGCTCTCCTTTCCTTCCACCCTCATCCCTGCATCCCAGGAAAGTGCATGACAGTTCAAGTTCAAGGTCAAGGTCCCTGGGCCCCTGTGCCTTCTGTCGCACTGTGGCCCTGGGGAGAAATGAAGACAGTGTTTCTCCTCTGACTGGTCCCTCTGCCCACGATCCCACTTCACTCTGCCCCGACCCCCTGGCTCCACGGTGGGTTCTGGGCGGCCCCGCCCGGTCCCGGCAGGTCCGGCCGTGGGCTGCCCCGGCACCTCCTCTGCCCCAGCTGCTAACATTCCCGCTGTCACCTCCGTGGGGAGCAAGCCCAGCACACGCATGTGGCTGGCGCGTGGCCCTGCACGGAGAAACTCTGCAACGTGAGCTTGACTTGTCTGTCCCTAAACCATCGCGGGGAGCTCGGAGCGCCCAGGAAGGGGCCAGCCCAGCTCCGGGCCCCGTTTCCCCTTCTCTGGTCCCCCCTCCCTCCCCCAAAGGCCAGGATCACAGCACGGCCTGAGCCACTCTTAACCGACAGAGTTACTCGGACTCACCTTGAGGAAAGGAAAAGCAACAAGGCCTTCTTGCTCGGAGACTCCAGGTTGCTAAGGCAACAACCTTTAGAAACTGAGATGCTGTCATGCCAGGATTAGGGAGCAGGGAGAGGAAAAAGTCCCAGCGAGCAGGGACAAAGCGGTCTGCCTTCTGGGTGGCAGTGAGGGTAGCCGGCCGGATGGTACAGTCACAAAAGGAAGACCTCCCGCCACAGCACGCACCCTTCTCCTGAGGAACTAGCTTAAGTAGCTAAGCCACTTTTTCTTTTTCTTTTTTTTTTTTTTTTTGCGGCCCTACTTGGACATACGCCCCTGGCTGGGATGCATCTTCTCGTGTAGGTGCTGGAGGTGGCAGAGGGGAAGGTACCTCGCACATTCTCTCTCTGTCCTCATCCCGATACTGTCGTCCACCTGCCTGGGGGAGGGGGGGCCGAGTGACATCTCAGGTGGAGGCAGGAGGAGTCAGGTCCCCAAATCGTCACCCAAAGTGAACATCACGGGGACTCAGCATGGACCCCTGATAGTCCGTCCGTGGCCCCGAAGTGCCCCTGACCCCTTTCTCTATGCACCTGTGCGAGAAGACTCCGGTAGGCAGGGGACAGGGTGCACAGGCAAAAAAAGTGACATCCCTGGATTCTCCCTGCTTGGACGGAAAACGTGAATCGTGTGACCTTCTCACTGGCTGGTTGGTCCTCTGGGGAGGTCTCCGGCCAGGTGTCCCGTCCCGAGAGCCCACCGGCCTGGCCTGGAACCTCCCGAGGGTTCCTGGCATTATTTCACGGCTCCTCCGTGGCCTGCTTTGTTCCGTCCCTTCTTCCAACATTCTTTCCTTCTTCCCTTCCCATTCTCTCCCCCCCACTCTCTCCTACACCTGTTTCAAGCACTCCCCTCCCCCTCTTCTTTTACTCCCCTCTCCTCCCTCTCTCCCCTCCCCCTCCCTCCCCGAGCATTTTCCGGCCTTGGCCCTGCCCTCGCCTCCTCTCCCCCTCCCACCTGCCGGCGGCTGGCCTGTCCTGCTTCTGTCTTACGTAGGGCCTCCCTTAGCCTTTACCCTGCCTCCTCTCTACCCCCACGGTAATTCCCATGAAAATAGCCACCAAGGGGGACTATTTGCACTCACAGAGATCCAGTTACCGCGGAATAGGTTAGTAGCAAAGAACTGTGACCCCGTAGAGGAGAGGTGGCCCTTCTCCGAGCCCTGCAAGCCAGAGACGAACGTGGATCAGGCTGCAATGTTAAGGGAAACGGGGCAGGAGCCACGGGTCTCTCTCGGGTCACGCCGACGATTCGGAACTCAGGGCGCCGTCCCGCCACACATCTTTCCTGCATTAAAGACTTTCAATGGGCATAAAAGCGTTGGCTTCCGGTGGATTTTTGTGGCTGAATCTATGCACACAGGTTGGGCCTAGTGAGAGTCGAGAGTTACGTACGCAGACATGCTGCCTTTACTTTGGTTTTTGTGAGCTGCCTCGGGAAGAGTGAGCTGGTGCAAACCACAGGTGCGGGCTGCCAACGTTTCACCTAGATATTCTGACGTGTACGTCAGTGCGGCACGCGGTGAAGACGAAAGACGAGCTGGGTTTGCGGAGCGCCTACCCGATGCCAACCAACCTGCGCCGAGCTCTTTGCACACACGCGTGCAGAGGAGCCGAAAGCTGCATGGCCCCGTCGCTCCTACCGCCCGATTCCGTTATAACAACCCCGATTTGCAGATTTCTGTAGAAGCAAGTAGTACTCCAGATTAGGTTAGCAGCTGGAGTTGGGAAATCTTTGTTAGATTTTTTTTTATTATTATTTTAATTTTAATGGGGACGTTTGTCTCACAAGCGAAATCCGCATTTTCGAAAACGAGCGGCGCGATGTCATCGCCGTCTTTGCACAGGCAAAGACAATCCGGGAAGGATCCCCCCTGGTCGTAGGAAGTGGAGGTCAGTCCTTTAGAGAGGGTGTTGTTTCCAGGACTGGTGGATCAGGACGCTCGCCCAGATTTGGAGGGTCGCTAGGCTAGGAGCCCGCGTGGATCATTAGTTCAGAGCCCCAATCCGAAGCCCGTGGAAAGCACGTGACCTGCCCAAAGGTCACACGGTGTCCAGGCTCTGTGCCGAGCTGTGACCAGCACACACCTCTCCTCCCCGACCAGTGCGCAGGTATTTCCCACTCCCTTTTTCTGTCTCTTTCACAAAATCTAGAATCACACCCCGTGTGACTCTTACAAAGGCGAAAGGAAACTTTGGTTCCTTTTCTTGGAGCTACGTGCCGTAACTAGGTCATAGATGTGAACTTGAGCCATGCATGCCTGCGTGCAAGAAATCTCTCTCTTTACGACCTTGAACCCCACTTCATGGGGACTCGATCTGATAACTATTATTTGCAGGTGGGAGATGGCCCGGCCAGGGGCGAGGGTGCAGGGAGCAGGGAAGGAAAGCCGTTTAGGGAGGGAAAGAGGGCACCCAAGTAATATGTCAGCAGATCTGCCTGCCACAATGGGACAGTGCCGTGATCATTCGGAGAGGTCGACTGGTTCGCCGTTAGGCAGGTCTCCGCGGCCCCTGGCGTCCTCAAGCCATGCACGGTGCCGTCTCCGCAAACGATCGCCACCGTTTACTTCCTGCACCCGGGCTGTCCCACCGGCCACGAGGAGTGTGGCGCTGCGTTTTCCAAATGGCTCTCGGCAGGGCGCCTGTCCATCCAAGCAGAGGCGCTCAGGACCTCGGGGACTTTGTACCCCAAGGAGAGGACCCGATGTCGTGTCCTGTGCAGGGGGCAGCAGGCGTGGGCGCAGGGACGAGAACCGGAGGGGAAGAGAGGCACTTCTGCTCTGAGTCCTGTTCCAGCGACGGCACGCTGGTGTGGCCGCCAGAGCTCCGCTGTGGGCTTAGGACGCCACCCTCTCGCGTCCCCGGGGGAGGAAGATGAAGACTAAAAGGATGTCAGGGCTTAACTCCGCCCACCTCTCTGTCCTTGCGTCCTCCAAAGAGAGGGTTTCACTTCACTAGCCTTGAATGCATTTTGCAGCTACAAAATAAATGAAATTTGCAAGCTTCCTTCCTATGAGTGACCAGAAGTCCATCGGGTGCCCCCACAGCCTCTCAGTCCTGTCTGTGGGAGACCCCATAACCCGGCGGCCCCCGCCACCCGGGGCTCAGAGCTGTGCACCCCCGGGGACCCCTTTCTTGGCCAGTGGTCAGGTCTCCCGGTGTGTTAGCCCCAAAGGTGAGCACGAGGTCTCTGGCCATTCTCCCTCCTCCTTATCCTGTCCCGTGTCTCACACACACACACACATGAACACACATACACACACATGAACACACATACACACACATGAACACACATACACACACACACCCCTTCCGTGGCTGACGCTGCAGCCGGGGCTCCCGCTGGGAGGGTGGAGAAGCTGGTGCAGCAGCCCGGGCAGGGGCAGGGGCCCTCGGGCTCGAGACCAGGGTGGGAGGCAGCGTCCTTCCCTCCCGGCACCCCGGGGAGAGCCGACTTCACTGTCTTCCTCCGCGCTGCGGCATGGCCTGAACACGCACGCTTGGCAACAGGCTTTCCTGTCCGGACGCAGGCCCTGTCCCACCTCGAGCTCCCCGGCACTGGCGGGTCCCACCGCTCCGGCTCACCGCCCCATTTCTTCGTTTCAGCATGTGGCATGAACGTACACCACAGGTGCCAGACGAAGGTGGCCAACCTTTGCGGCATAAACCAGAAGCTAATGGCTGAGGCGCTGGCGATGATCGAGAGCACCCAACAGGTAGGGGGCGCGCGGCGTGGGCACGTTCCCGCCTGGCCAGCTCAACCAGGACGCCCCATGTCCTTTCGCCCTCTGCCCCGTAGCCCTACAGGAAGCCCAGGAGGCACTTGCGAGCACCGGCCTAGCGGCCGCCTTCCACCTTCCAGCTTGTGCCCCACCACATCCTTTGAGATATTTATTTAATATATTTGTAGGTCTTAAGTTCTTTGTGGAATGATCAGGGCGGGAACAAATAAATGCATTAAAATTATTGAGGATTCATCGCCAGTTGTAGAGAAATTTATTAGTGTTATTTAATAGCCAGAGAAGCGAGGGGAAAACACTTAATTTGCTGGAATCATCCCCCAAAATCCTCCCAGGACACTGAGTCCAGGGCAACTTTTGCCTGGCCGTTTATTACTCTGGCATTGGTTGAATTCCCATATCCAAGAACAAACCCTCTTCAAGACTTGCCATTACCTGCATGAGCTGTTTTTCTGTTCGTTGACTGTCTGTTTCATCCGTGATGTGGGCAGCCCGGGTGGATCCAGTCGGGTCGGCCCCCAGAAACCTGTGCAGGAGCCCAGCGTGTTCTGCTGATGCTAAAATACGACCGATGGACTCTTCCCGAAATACGGGGTCCCGAGAAAGAGTGTTGTGGGAAAGAGGAGCTTTCGGGGATCCCATGCATTTAGGAAACTTAGATGGCTTTTGTCCCCACGGACAGCAGGCTGAGCTGTCCTGTTAAGGTGGGTGGCTGGGTGGGTGGGTGGGTGGTCTGACTCTCTCTTTGTCACCCAGGCTCGTTGCTTAAGAGACACCGAACAGATCTTCAGAGAAGGCCCAGTTGAAATTGGCCTCCCGTGCTCCAATAAAAGTGAAGTGAGGCCGCCATACCTACCCACACCTGGAAAGAGAGGTAGCCGTCCCGGCCCGTGGTTGAATCAATGTCAGCGATTAACCTAGATTAACCTTAACCTTGGTCCATCCTCTGGCTTTAAGTTCTCAATTGACCTCACGTGACAGGCACGGCTGTTCTGTTAAAGATTACAGATCCAGCCACGAGCCGAGAGACTCCTGCTTCTTGGGAGAGAATTCAAACTACGCCCCATTAGGTACCTTTGTAAGGGGGTGGGAGGCGGGGCTTAGAAGTGGGATTTGTCTGGAGGATACAACGGCAGACATTTCCCTAGAATTGTTTTTAAAACCTACAGCAATCCCAGGTGGTCTTCCATCCAAGCATGAACGCCACCCTGTTAGAATGTTAGAATGTTACTTCCCGTCAATGTTAAACTCTTTCATAGAAATGAATCTATCTTAAAGATGGTGGGAATACTACAGGGGACATCCTTGTTCTGCGCCTTTAAGACTTTTTAAAGAAATTTAAGGGTAGAAAAGAGGAGAATAGCAGGGCTATGCCATTGGCATTCCATGGCATCAGGGAAGTTCACCCAGCCCACTGTCTGAAGAGAGGGTAGACCACAAGATTCTGGGACCTGGAAGGCTTCATCATAATATAATAATAATATTTGTAATACGAAATATTCATAATATGAACATTATGTCATATTCATATATATTCGTATATATGAATTCAATAGATTCATATTCGATTATGAATAAAATGCATATTTCCCTTGCACCGCAGGGAGAATATGAAGGATAGCCCCAGGGATTAAAAAAATAAAAGCGATGTTATAAACTAGGGGAGACTCCAAAGAATATTTTTCTCCGTCTCTGGACTGAAAAATTGAAATGGAAGGTCTGGGTTAGACTTAGGAAGGGCTGGGTCTCCAGGCCTGAAGGCGACCACGTCTCGGAGACGATCCGCCCAGGCGGCGTCTCGACTCGAGTTCTGTGAATGTCGCCGTTTGGATCTTTAATACTCCGCTAGATTTCATCTCCTCTTCCCTCACGTGGTGCTTCACAGAAGCGGGTGCCGTCCTGCCCGGGAGCCTCGCACACCATTGGAAATCATGTTTTCTCAAATTCGGTTCAAACCCCTCGCTGCTGCCCACGGTTTGACGTTATTAAACGGGCGCGTGCATTTCGCATATACGGTCCCGATCGGTGGAATGCGTCTCTTTAAGCTGAACTGTTTCCCAGACTGTGGATAAAAAAGGACACGGTCCACACCGCAGATGCCAGGCTCACGGGCAGGTGGAGAGGTGTTAAAGCTGCCTGAACCCCGACTCCCCACCCCAAGCCCCCCAGGATGGGGGGAAAAAAAAGCGTGTGCTCTGCGTGACCAGAATGACGCTCCAGGCCGCCGTGTTGCATGTCTAACCGCCAGCTTGCCGTTTCCAGAGCCACAGGGAATCTCCTGGGAATCTCCGTCCGACGAGGGGGACAAAACGTGCCACCACCCGGAACCGGAACCCAACGCGGAAAGGCCCTCCCTCCATATGAAACTAAAAATCGAGGATTTTATCTTGCACAAAATGTTGGGGAAAGGAAGCTTCGGCAAGGTATGCGCGCTGCGGCCCTGCAGAACACGCTGCAGACCGGGGCCGGGAACGGCACCGGGCCTCCTGGAACCGCAGCCCGCGGGCCACGTGCCGGTGTTTCTGCCCGTTTTTTTTAATTCAGAATAAGACGTGTGCAGTGTGCATAGGAATTTGTTCACAGGTTTTTGTTTTGTTTTTTTTACTATAGTCCGGCCCTCTGATGGTGTGAGGGACAGTGAACTGGCCCCCTGTTTAAAAAGTCTGAGGACCCCTGAACTAGACCACGACACTGTGGTCCGGGGAACTAGCCACGTGGCGCCGGAACCGCGCATGGGTGTGTGTTCGGAGGTTTCCCGGGAGATCTCCCAATAAACAGGGCTCCCTGGGGTGGGGCTCTAGGGAAATAGCTGCTTCTGATTCCCGGGGATCTTTGTCCCCAAAGCCACTGTGCGTTGAAAGTGCCCACCCCACAAGCTTGTGAGTTTCCTGTCTTCGGGCACCGAAGAAACAGGAAGGTGCCTTGGCCACTTCCTCTGTCGCACAGGTTTGTTTATTCTATTGTTTGGGTCTTTTTTTTTTTTTTTTTTTTTTTTTGCTTTTGCTTCGTTCTCGAGGCTGGAGTGTTGTTTCACTTTGTGACGTGACGTTTTTTCCTCTCTCTATTAAATGCCTTCAGGCTTGTGTTAGTTTGCTTGGGCTGCTGTGACAAACTATCACAGCCCGGGTGGCTTGAATAGCAAAAATGCATTTTCTCGCCGTTCTGGAGGAGGGAAGTCAGAGACCAAAGTTTCTCCCAAGGCAGAGCTCTGTCCCTAGCTTGTGGGTGGCTGTCTTCCCTTGCCCTGGTCACAGCATCTTCCCTCTGTGCACAAACTTTCTCTTCCTATAAAGACGCCCACCTTAATGCCCTCATTGAACCTTAATTAACCTTAATTACCTTAATTGCCTCTTTAAAGTAACAGGTTATGATTGCACATAGAGACCTCCTTAATTACCTCTTTAAAGGTAAAATAAAATTGATGTTATAAACTAGGGGAGACTCTTTACCTCTTTAAAGGTAATTGAGGTAATTACCATATTTGGTCACATTCCGAGGTGCTAGGATACCTCAGCCCAGATACAATTCAACCCCTAACGACCAGGCTGTAGCTTAAGAATCCCGGACACAGACACGGGCCGGGCGCGGTGGCTCGTGCCTGTCATCCTAGCACTCTGGGAGGCCTAGGTGGGAGGATCGCCCAAGGTCAGGAGTTCAAGACCAGCCTGAGCAAGAGCGAGACCCCCGTCTCTACTAAAAATAGAAAGAAATTAGCTGGGCAATCAAAAATATAGAGAGAAAAAAATTAGCCGGGCGTGGTGCCGCATGCCTGTAGTCCCAGCTACTCGGGGAGGCTGAGGCAGGAGGATCGCTTGAGCCCAGGAGTTTGAGGTTGCTGTGAGCGAGGCTGACACCATGACACTCTAGCCCGGGCAACAGAGTGAGACTGTCTCAATAAAAAGAAAAGACTCCTGGACACGATTTTGTGGAGGTAGTCCATCCCCTAAATTCCTCCCACCATGCACGTGCTCGGGAGATTGCCTCTGTCACCCTCGGGGACAGGTGGAGGAGGAGGAGAAGGAAAGTGGGGAGGGGAGGGGGAGGAAAAAGACATAATTTAAGGAATTATTATCAACTACCAGTGATGGCAGAAAATGTTCAAGCAACTGATTGTAAGGAGGGACACTATGCAACTTTGGCTTTTAGGTCATTTTTTTTTTTACATCAATGCTATCTAATGTATTAATAATGGGGCTCCCCACTGTTTTACATTCTATAATTTTAACCGGAGACTCCGGCTCCACGAGTGCAACATCCAAAGCCAGCATGACGCTGGGCACCTGCTCACCGCATAAGAAAAACTTACCCGGTTTATTTAATAATAAACAAACTCAAATGCCACTGAGCCCCTGCCACAGCCGAATAACATTGTGTTCCAGTCGGGGTTTGGATCTCCACACCCATGCGCTGCTGCCTTGCGGCAAAGTCCGCTGTGCTCTGCAAACTGTGGCTCCTACCCACGAATTCTCCCAACTCTAGCTCCTTCCCGCAATAATACACACCACAGCCGGCTCACTGGGTGCTAATCTGAGCGTTAACAGGCAGTTTTGCAGCCAGTCTTCATTATAACTTAGCATCGATTAATGTGCAATTGTAACCTGTTACCAAAAAATTGAAAGCACATTACATAGATGGAAATTGCCTTTTCGGCTTCTTAGTTTACTATGGCTGCTTTTAGGATGTTTTTACTGAAAGAGGCAATTACCAAAAGAGGACTTTCCCTTGTTAATGAAATGTTTCTCTTTCTTTGTTCCCTCGCGGATTCCTACATCTGAACGAGGTTAATAAGGAAGACATCATGTCGGAACTTACAAGACTTGGTAAACGTCCCAAGGGACCGCCGGAAGCTCCAGGTTTCCTGGCTCCGTGTCCAAAGGGGTCCCCTTCCTTCCATGGGGACCCTGGGTCTCCCAACTGGGAGAGGAGGGGAGGACAAGGCACCAAAGATAGAGAGAGGATCGCCCTTTGAGAATACTCTAGAACTCACCTTTCCTTTCTCTTTCGGCTCTGTTAGGAAAGCATCGTTCTTTACCAAAATGCCGGTCTCTGTTCTCTTAGTCTCAATCTACTTTTAATTAAGCCCGGGAGAACAAATTGTGCGTTCCCTGAAGACGTGAGCATCCTTCATTTGCCTGAATTCCCACCTAACCTCCCTCCCCTCTGTCGAGCCAGCTGGCACGCAGCCACGGCTCTGTGTCGCCGTATTTTAAACCGGGACGCTCGCGTTCTCAGTACTGGTTTATGTCATTGACTTACGCATTTCCCGAGAGTCAATTAAAAAAAAAAAAAAAAGACAAATATTCTTAATAACTGTCACTTATAGTCTCCCCTCCCAGGCAGTATCTCATTTGATTTTCACAGTCATTCTGTAAATTTCATTAATCCCTCGTAAAGATTAGGAAACTGGAGCCCAGAGAGGGTGATCGGTTTGCCCACATCTCCGCGGCGGGCAGACGTGTGCGAGATCAAACCGGAGCTGGAGTTTTCTGTATCCAAATCCCACGTCCTCACAATGGCCAACGGCGTGCCGCTGCGTCATTTGCAAAAGCGGACGTTGTTGAGCCTCTCCATCACGCGCCATCTGCCGTCCTTTGATATAAGATTTATGAAAACAAGCAGAAAAAGTAAACTTTGGGGTTAAGATTTTCTTTCCTGGGTAGCTCCATGAATTTGAGCAAGTAACTCTTTAAACCCAATTTTTTTTATTATTATCTGTCTTGCAGAGTGTGATGGGCTGAGAATTGAAGCAGATAGTAAAATTAGGTAGCACCTAATTTTAAGTCCATAGCAGAATGAAGTCCATAGCAGGATGCCCCAGGCCATATAGGGGGTCCTAAAAATGTTATCAGTTTCAGTGTCATCAGATAAAAATGGTGTTCATTTTTTAAGTCGGCAGGGAGAACTCTATCCCTCAAGTGTTCTTTCTGCCTTGAAAAACTGGGTAGAAGTTAAAGCTGAGTTTTGTGTGCGTTTATAGAAATGTTTCAAGTCCAAACAACTTTTCCTCTCCACTACTCCTCTTCCTTCGTTTTGCACTTTTTCTCTCTGAATTGTCATTGCACACTGAATCAGGTTCCTGGGCAGGCAGGACACGCTTTCAAAACCCATCCAGTTGCATAATAATTTTATGAAACCCTCGGAAAGGTACAAAGCTAGTAGGAATCTCTTATGTAATATCCTAAACCACTGACGTGTTCTATTTTGTCTCGGGAATATCCTGTCCAGGATAGAGGGGACTGGAGGAGGAATGGTCCCTTCTCACCCAGCACACAGCTCTCGCTCTCTCTCAGGACTTTGTCTTTTTTTTTTTTTTTTTTTGAGACAGAGTCTCGCTTTGTTGCCCGGGCTAGAGTAAATGCCGTGGCATCAGCCTAGCTCACAGCAACCTCAGACTCCTGGGCTCAAGCGATCCTCCTGCCTCAGCCTCCCGAGTAGCTGGGATGACAGGCGAGCGCCACCACGCCCGGCTCATTTTTTCTATATATATTTTTAGTCGGCCAATTAATTTCTTTCTGTTTTTAGTAGAGACGGAGGGTCTCGCTCTTGCTGAGGCTGGTCTCGAACTCCTGACCTCGAGCCATCCGCCCGCCTCGGCCTCCCAGAGCGCTGGGATGACAGGCGTGAGCCGCCACGCCCGGCTTTTGTCTCTTTTTTAATGAGTGGGAATCCAACTTCTAAAATAAAGCCACTTCTTCCCATTCTGTCTAGGTCTTCCTAGCAGAGTTCAAGAAGACCAACCAATTTTTTGCAATAAAAGCCCTAAAGAAAGACGTGGTCTTGATGGATGACGACGTGGAGTGTACGATGGTGGAGAAGAGAGTCCTCTCGCTGGCCTGGGAGCACCCGTTCCTGACGCACATGTTCTGCACCTTCCAGACCAAGGTATGGCGTCTGCTCAGACCACCCTCCTCCCTCCACCCCCTCCCGGTGTGGTGCCTGCGGTGGCACCCTCTTTGGGAGACTCGAGGTATCACCTCCAAATTTATCTCCTTACCTTCCAGTTGGTTGGGAAAGATCTTTGCTTCTGGGTCCGTTTGTCCATTTTCTTGTTTTTTTAGAATTTGGTTTAACTTAGCATCATGACTGGGCTTCTCAATGGGGGGAAAACGCGGTATCTGTTGGTTCGTCCATCATGTGTGCATCGGCATACAAAAAAAAGTTGTGTGCAAATAGATGAAAATGCATGTGCACCGTTCTTCTCCTATTCAAGGCTTGCAGAAAAAGCAGCCCTAAGCAGGGCTAAATCGTGAGCAAGTCCCTGGGCAGGGAGGTGTAGGGTGGATGTGTTGTCATTCCTGCTCAGCGCTGGGCCCCTTCCTCTACGCCAACCTTGGCAGGAGGCTTCACCACTCTGGCAGGAGGACTCTGGTCCTGGTATCTCCTTTGTTTTAGAAAGAAAGAAAGAAAGAAAGAAAGAAAGAAAGAAAGAAAGAAAGAAAGAAAGAAAGAAAGAAAGAAAGAAAGAAAGAAAGAAAGAAAGAAAGAAAGAAAGAGAGAGAAAGAGAGAAAAGAAAGAAAGAAAGAAAGAAAGAAAGAAAGAGAGAGAGAGAGAGAGAGAAAGAGAGAAAAGAAAGAAAGAAAGAAAGAAAGAAAGAAAGAAAGAAAGAAAGAAAGAAAGAAAGAAAGAAAGAAAATTTATTCTTTTTTTTTTCTTTCCTGACTCAATAGTTATTCGGGATCACTGTGGAAAATGCTCATAAGCTCCAAGAATAAAATCACTTACAGGC